>JAGTTH010000528.1:0-239741 GCA_022606485.1 Agraylea sexmaculata
GGGAATACATTGAAGTCATCACAGGATCTGTCAAGAAAATAACAGAATTTCTAAATTCATTTGGTAATTGTCTCCTACATCACAATCAGCATTGATCATCCAAAATATCATTCATTTTCAATTTAATTTTATTCCCCACAGATTTATCGTGCAGATCAAGATTAGCAATACTCAATGAAAAGCTCACTACGCTGGAACGGCGGATTGATTATCTCGAGGCTTGCGTATGTTTAATTTAAAATAAAAATATTTTATTTAATCCAATAATCAAAAGATAAATTAATTATTTCAGGTTACGAAAGGAGAAACTCTATCATAAATAATATGCAACTTTTACACTAAAGTATTCTTCTCACATTCTATTTATATCAATTTTTATGTACGTTACGTACAAAGAAACAATATTGTATGTATTTCTTTTTTTGTAAATTATTTTATTAAAGAAATAACAAAGTTCATCATTTGATATTAGATTATGAAACGTTTTACTCTCATATTTCGCCTTTTTCATTTTTGCTATTACTCTGAGTAACAACTGCTCCTTCGCCAGCATCCAACTGTTTAAGTAATCTATAAAGTGCCGCAGCTTCTCGAATCCTACTGAATCCCACGCAGAATGCTTCAACTTCAATAAATATTTCCTTTCAACCGAAACAATATGATTAGACATTTAAAAAAAATATATATACATCATTACTACTGAATTTTTAATTATACCTTCACGTTTATTATTTTATTTCTGATCAGTGATTGTAAGAAAACACACACGAGTCGTACAAGTCGATTTTGCATGTATCTATCTCTGATAGTCTCACATGTTGATATACAATTACTAATGTAAAGATGAACAAATTCCACTGGTAAATCGACGGAAGTGGTTAATCTGAAATTCACACAAATTAAATATCACTCTAATTATTAATTTATTTAACATACCTATTGACAACTTCCATGGAATGCAATGACATTTCCATATTCACTAAAACACTGAAGTATTCAGTTATTTGTTGAGAATGAATTAGTTTCAATAATACCGATATTGCCACCATGGGATTGTTTTCCACCAAATCTGGAAGCTAAACATATTTATAAGATTATTTTCATTGTTACTTAGGGCTGAATTCAATATAAAAGTGTAATCACAGTGTGCTTGTGGTGCCTATACGAATAGAGATAATTTTATCGTTAATTATTCGTTCTACTATTAAAGGTATATAATTTTTACTTAATCGAAAAAATGTATATATTTAAAATAATTTTTTAGTGAATTTTTTTCAATTTATTCACTCACTTGGTTGGGGGTAATTTCAATTTCATAAACAATCTTAGGGTCTTGATCGAGATATGCAAGTAACTTTTGTTGGTGAGTCACACTCAGTGTGCCTCGTAACGCTTGTTGAATAAGATTTTTTGCCTCCGAGCTTAAATTTGTGACAGCATTTTCACTTTGAATAATATCACTGGAATCGGTTATTGATGTGTCAGCAGCAGTTGATTTTTTACTAGTACCAATAAAACTAGTATCGTATATCGGCGTGAAAAACTCATAATCGGAAACATGTTTCCACGTGAGCTGAAATTGAATACAAAATTAAGATGAATTGAATTTGGGTAAAATATTAATTTGATAAGATTACTTCTTCTAAGAATTCAGTTTCGTTTTCATCAATAGCCGACGACAAAGGCGGAACATTGACAAATCGAGGAAGAAGTGTTCTATGAAGTAATGCATAGTTATCCCTGATTAGTTCCTCGACCAACTCTTTAAATGCCGCTTTATTGAAAGGTCCGCTAAAACAATGGTATTTCATAAATCACAAATGCATATTTAAATAACATCACAATTTATTACCCATTTCCTGTGGGAATAAGAGCTGAAACACCAGAGCGAAAAATCGCTGGGACATCAGATAACCTTTCATTGGATGACATTTTCAAAGCGGACATGTCGTATTCCAGATCTTTTTTATTAATATCCATCATCATCACTTGCATCGCAGTTTTCTTCATAAACTCTTTCTGATGTCCGCTGAGTAGAGATATGAGAAATTGTCTTTCTTGCATATTCAACGGATTATTAATATTTTTAATTTCCAATAATTGTATGAATAATAGATTAAATGGATTCTCTGATTTGTAAACATCGTGAATAATTACTAAACCGACCACTCGTTGTCCGGGGATGGACAAGTCACCACCCGTTAATAAAGTAGATATCAACAAGCAAACTAAAATGTTTACAAATATTAGAAAACAGGTAATAAGTATAATTTATAATACTCACAATTGAAATGATCTTGCTTAGGGAATGTTTTTTGCACTTTTGAACAGATAGACTCCAAAGACTGCGTTTCCAAAGTTATCTCTGAAAACAATCTTTAAATTTAAATAGTATAAGTTTAGTCACAGATAATCAACGAAGCGATGAATTCGCAAAACGATTCATCGCTTCAAAAACTACAAAAAATATACTCCGTTATAAATATTGAAGGAGAATTGTTGGTAGAAGAAGCTGAGGTCAAAACAGAAGAACCGGGAACAGCAGGAGACATTATCCTTTTTTAACAACCCATCCAATCCGATTTATTTGACATATCTTCTTTATTATTGCCAGAAATTTGTAAACATACATAAAAACCGTTAAATTTTGTTTGATGTTTCATCAATATTCAATATATAAGAGTAATAAACATTTCATTTAATGAACCTAAGTAAAATAAATCAGTAATATTAAGTGTTTTTTTATTGTATTTTGGTATTCATGTTGATGTATGCATGTTGTATCCGCTTTGTAATGGCAATGTGATGATTGTCAAATACATAGCGGCAGGTTTGTCAGGCCGGCTAGTGGTTAGTTATTAGTTATTAGTTATTAGTTATTAGTGAGACTCGTTTGTAGTCTTACAAAGAATCAAAGAACAGAACTTTGCCTGAGTCACTACTACAACTATAATGACAGACACCCAGTCAATGGCCCCGCCCCCCGAAGAGAGCGACCATCTTCTGATCAGGCCACTGTGAGTTTCCCTTATTTAAATATTATAAGTTTGACCTTCGATTATTTACTATAAATAATCTATATTTACAGGGGAGCTGGCCAAGAAGTAGGAAGATCTTGTATAATGTTGGAATTTAAAGGGAAAAAAATTATGGTAAGTAAATAATCATGAAAAATATTGTTTTTTGACTAATCCAGACTGATTGTTTAGTTGGATTGTGGCATTCACCCGGGACTTTCAGGATTAGATGCTCTTCCTTTTGTGGATCTCATTGATGCAGACGAAGTGGATCTGCTTCTAATCTCTCAGTAAGTTTTTATTCCTGTTATTCTAAACTATTATAAATGTGCTATATTGTTGTTGTTTTTTTTTTAAGTTTTCACTTAGACCACAGTGGCGCATTGCCCTGGTTCTTAACTAAGACGTCATTCAAAGGCAGAGTTTTTATGACCCATGCCACTAAAGCTATTTACAGATGGCTAGTTTCTGATTATATTAAAGTTAGGTATGTTTGAATCATCCGGAATATTTATTAAAGAAAGTGTATTAACCATCTCGAAATTTTTAGTAACATTTCAACCGAACAAATGCTCTATACAGAATCAGACTTAGAAAACTCGATGGACAGAATTGAAACTATTAATTTTCACGAAGAGAAAGATGTTGAAGGTGTTAAATTTTGGGCTTATAATGCGGGACATGTTTTAGGAGCTGCCATGTTTATGATTGAAATAGCAGGAGTTAAAGTAACAATTCTCATATTTACTTATGCAATATAAATCTTTAATTAATAATGGTTTTAGGTTTTGTACACTGGTGATTTTTCGAGACAAGAAGATAGACATTTAATGGCAGCCGAAATACCTACAGTCCATCCCGACGTTTTGATTACGGTATTTTAAAAATTAATTTTAATTATTATTATTATGATAATGAACTTTTTTTTTAATAGGAATCAACATATGGCACACATATACATGAGAAACGTGAAGAACGCGAGAGCAGATTTACCAATCTAGTTTCCGATATTGTTACAAGAGGTGGTCGATGTCTTATTCCGGTTTTTGCTCTGGGTAGAGCTCAAGAACTCCTGCTTATTTTAGGTTAATACTGTGATATTTTAATCTTTGAACAATATGTAAGATAATTTTTTTTATAGATGAATATTGGTCACTGCATCCCGAACTTCACGATATTCCTATTTATTATGCATCATCATTGGCAAAAAAATGTATGGCCGTCTATCAAACTTACATCAATGCGATGAACGATAAAATAAAACGACAAATCGCAATAAACAATCCATTTGTTTTCAAACACATATCCAACTTAAAGGTAACATTTGTATTCTTTTGAAAACTTAAATATATCGATTTCTGGTTTAACTTTGTCATAAAGATGCGGGAAAGCACCTATCGCACCATACTTATGCCTTACAATTTCATACAGTGATAAATCAAACATTTCTTCTAATTCAGATTTAGTCATGAAAATATCTGCATACAGAAAAGAAAATCCGCCGACATCTCGCGTAAACTTTTCCATATCTCGCATCGCTTGCACTGGGTTGTATGGTTTTTTATGTTTAACTTGACCGGGAACTCCGTATATGCCCAAGTCATTGTACATAGCATAAGATGTTCCCGGAACAATATATTTTTTATCCGGTTGTTTGATTTGACCTGATGCCGGCCCTGTATCATAAATTCGACACGGGTATACGAGTAGAGGATATGCTTCGAATAATTTTTCCGATGTCTCAATTTGTTTTTCGAGCTCCTTTATCGGCAGTACGATATCTTGGAATACTTGTTTGGTAAATGTGTATGCTCTTATTCCCGGCGTTGTTGTGAATTTTAAAAATGCCGGCTTTGGTGGAAGCAACCATCCAAAGAGTAATCTGAAAATAAAATTGTTACCAAATGGAATCATCGACTCGACCACCCAAAAAATAGCTCTGTTGTGTCTTAGAAGATATTGTCTCAGTGGTATAAGCTCTACGTGTTTTCCTTTTGTCAGAAAAGATTCGACATATTTATAAAACCACGGCTTGTACCATTTGCTAAGATTGTTTACTGGAAGTTTAGGATCATAATCTGAATAATCTCCTAGCATAATAACCGCCTTGTCTTTTTCAAATATTGTCATCTCGACATAGTCGGCTAGGGAATTGACATTTTTACCGTTCGCCCCAGAGTAGACTCTTATTAGGTCGCAATAATTTTTCATCCCTTCCACAGGAATGTATTTCATTCTTATGTACGGCTTAACCGGTACAACTTTAAGAGTTAAAGCGACCAAGAATGCCAAACTGCCGTGTGACCATGGTAGACATTTGAATAAGTCGCTATGTTTGTTATCTTTTGTGGCTTCTATCAAAGAACCATCGCTCAGTACAACTTCATAACTTGTTATTGTTTCATGGAATAGTCCAACTTTGTGAGAATGTGTTGTCATTCCGGTTCCCATTGCAAGACCTGAAATAGTATTAAACCTCATTTACACGAAGAGCTCAATATTTTTATGTTCAATGTACAGAATGGCTTCTGTACATTGAACATAAAAATATTATATTCAAAATATGTTCTCATATAAAGACTGGGATAATGCATTTTTTCAACTACTCATTCTAAACAAATCTCAAAATAAAATATCTCAGGTCCAAGGAGGGAGTCGTTTGAATTATACAGGTGTTCGGATTAGCAGAAATTCGAAAAATCGAGGATTCAGATATTCACATTTTCAATATGAAATAATATTAATACACATGGAATGTTTAATATTCTTATTGCATTTTGGATTGAATATAATTAAAAAATACCTCCTAAAGTGGCATCGGCTATTTCTAATGTAACGGCCAAGGTATATCCTCGTTTTATTAGATAATTGGTGACTTCTCCGACTGTTACCATCGGCTCCACTCTCAGAATAAGATTCCTTTCATCAAAATTGAGGACATTGTATAGAGCGATGTCTATTTGATGGCATAAGTTCTTGCGGAAGAATTTGGTGGAAAGCGACAACCAATTAGGTCTCGATGTGCAAAGTAATTTCTTGTCTTTTTCTGATGATGCGTTCCATCTTTGCACCTAAATAATTATTCAAATAATGGATGTATTCGTTAAGTACATATTTAGTGGAAGAAGTAAATACTTTAGCTTGAATTTTTTTCACTTGATAGTCGTGATATTGGGCATTACTAAATATTTTTTGATATACCCATTTCCTAGTTCTGTACGCAGCATCGAATATGAATCCAACGGGTAAACAGAATATCAAAATAACGAACCCTCGATATTCTTCAAGAAAGTGTACAAGTACATTTTTCCAGTCCATTTTGCACACTGCCAATTTCAGAATTACTGATAAGTCAATGTCATAAATTATCAAAATGTTGATAAAATTTTATCGGAATTGCACTCTCATTTATCATTCTTTTAATATCTAATCGTGCATTCTTGCATTATTCAGTAATAAGCATTCTGTTTAAGATAGTGATTGATTATTATATTTCACTCATGTCATTTATTTTGAATGACTGTCCTTTTTGACCTTGAAGATAAGTTTTTTTAAATATGAATATTTTATTTAAATTTAAGTTCTTTAAATTTTATAAATTCTTTTAGATTGTTTTTTGTTCAATTGTGTAAAAAAAAATGATTCAATGTTGTCAGGATAAAATTGTTGAATATTAATATAACATAAACCTATAAATTATCTTAAAAATTTGTTGTTATAATATTAATGATTATTTTGTCGTAGGGAATTGATCACTTTGACGATATTGGTCCATGTGTGATAATGGCATCGCCCGGTATGATGCAGTCTGGATTATCGAGAGAATTATTCGAATCTTGGTGCACCGATGCAAAAAATGGCGTTATTATTGCTGGTAAATTGTTAACATTGTATTTACATATTGAAATCCAATTGAATAATATATTTTTTAGGGTATTGTGTGGAAGGAACATTAGCCAAAACAATATTATCCGAACCTGACGAAATAACTACAATGTTTGGACAAAAATTACCATTAAAAATGTCCGTAGATTATATTTCATTCTCCGCCCACACTGATTATCAACAAACATCGGAGTTTATAAGGATTCTCAAACCTCCGCACGTTGTATGTTTAATAATAGATATTTGGTATTTAGTTTTTATTAATAAGCACGAGTATTTTAGGTGTTAGTCCATGGCGAGCAAAATGAAATGTCGAGATTAAAAGGGGCGCTTCAGAGAGAGCACGGTACATCTTTGAAATTACACAGTCCTAAAAATACACATGCCGTTCGTCTTCTATTTAGAGGGCAGAAAACTGCCAAAGTCAGTGAATATAATTAATTATTCAAATGAAAAAAAAAATTACATTACTTTTTGCAATTTAGGTGGTTGGAAAACTTGCAGTCGAAGGGCCGAAGCAAAATATGACCATTTCGGGTCTCATTGTTAAAAGAAATTTTAATTACCATGTCTTAGGCACCGATGATTTAAATGGTGAGTCAATTTGTTAAATAAATGTCAATTTTTATAGTTATGATTTGATTTTAGAATATACTGAATTAACGCAGTCGGAAGTTACACAACGGCAATCGATACATTACGGAGGATCGATACCTTTGCTCAAACACATTCTCACCCAAATCGCTGGTCCTATTGAAGTCGAAGAGAGCAGCGAAACTAAATGGAAGCTCTATAATTGCATTGATGTATTGATCAACAATAAAACAATAACAATTGAAGTAAGGTTTAATATATTAATTTTTTTGTTCATTCATTTTAACCAATTTCTGTACTCTTCAAAATAAAGTGGGTGGCGCAGCCTATAACGGATATGTATGCTGATGCTATCATGGCCGGAATTATGCAGGCGTCGTTATTGCCAACTCCAAAGTCGACTCCTCTACAACCGAAATTAGATCGAATGCACTTCAAGGTCGGTCTATATTTTATATGCTAGATTTATAGTCAAATTAAATGTTATATATTCATTCATTATTGTACGAATTGGTGAAGATAAGAACACACTGTTTACATTATAGTGCAGCCGTGCGATACTTTTTTGTGTTCTTATCTTCTTAGATGAATTCTTTTCTTCTATAGGTGACAGTTGCAAAGTAAAATTAATGAAATTTAATAGTAATAGTTAATTTTTATACACAGTGTACTTGAATTAACTGAGAATATTTTAGGGGGTGGTAGGGTATCGCAAATATAAGTGAAAGAAAATATTTTTTTTTTATTATTAATTAATAATATTAGTAGGCTTTTGGAATATTTAATTTTTTTTTCAATTCTTGCGATACCCCTTAAAATATTCTCAGTTATTTCAAGTCCACCCTGTATTTTTATTACACTCTTATATAGAAACGAGACAGTTATCAATAAAAAAAGATATGACTACTGTTAAATCGCATTCATATTTTTTTTGCATTTATTTGTGCTTACATTATTGAAATGTAAATATATATATTTTTTAAATAGGAATGTGTCATTGAAATGCTACAAGAAATGTTTGGTGAAGATTCCGTACCGAAAATGTTCAAAGGGGAAAAGTTGCATGTTGAAGTTGATGGTAAAAAAGCGAACATCGATTTGGTGTCTTTAGTAAGTATATTTTAATATTTTCTCGGAATGATTATTTACAATTTTTTTTTTTTTCGCATTTAAGAAAGTGGGGTGTGATGAAGATGAAACATTTGCTAAAATTGTTCAAACTGCAGTTTCAAAACTCCATCAATCGCTGATGCCCCCGATCAAAATGGCAACTTGACATATACCTCAAGTGCCGATTGGCACCACTAATGACGATGAAGAAATAAAGTACGCGTAATAAATAAATCCAGATTATGTTTATTTTATAAAAAATCGATGTACAAAAATAATTGATTAAAATCTGCGTAAACCAATGTTATGTATTTTATTTGATTTGTAATTAAACTTCAACTAAAAGAGCGATTCCTTGTCCACCTCCGATGCATGCTGAGCCAATTCCACGTTTCAGTCCACGGCGTCTGTAAAAATTAATCATTATTAATAAAAATAAAAAGGCATTTTTTTTATACGACTTACTTCAATTCGTGTACAAGATGAGCCGTGATTCTAGCTCCGGATGCTGCCAGAGGATGTCCCAAAGCGATGGCTCCTCCGTTAACATTCAACTTCTCCAAATCGACCTTGAGAGCTTGAGCGCATGCCATTGTTTGAACACCGAAAGCTTCGTTAATCTAAAAAATATATGAGATTTATACATCCAATTGTCCGGCTTTAATAATTTTAATATAATGTACAAAATAATCACCTCAATAAGGTCAATATCATTAAGAGTAAGATTTGTAGCTTTTAAGAGATTTTGTATTGCCGGAACAGGTCCAATACCCATTATACTGGGTTCGACTCCGACAGTCGACCAGCCACATAATCGGGCCAAAGGTGTGAGATTCTCCGACTTGAGTGCCTCTTCGCTGGCTAATAAAACTGCTGCGGCTCCATCGCAAACACCCTAATACGAAAAAATACATATGTAGATTTTATTAAAAATGATTAATTTATTAAAATATTACGGATGCAGATCCTGCTGTAACTACACCATCCTTCTTGAACACGGTTGGCAATTTGGCGAGTGATTCGAGGGTTGTTTCAGGGCGAGGATGTTCATCGACTGTAACTTCGACATTCTTCTTTTTGATATTGATTGTTACGGGGACAATCTCAGCCTTGAACGCACCAGCATCGAGACCTTTACATTATATAAAATAATAAATTTTTCAAACATGTCACGGAGCAATGTAAACAATTCAATCAACTGTCATGATAAAGTCAATTAATAAACAGACTGTAATCTCATGACATTGTTTAAAATAACATGCCTGCTTTCCATTTTTTTTGAGAGCTGAGAGCAAACTTATCCACTTCTTGTCTCGGTATTTTAAATTGCGAGGCCAAATTTTCTGCAGTCAATGCCATCGGAAGTTTACAATATGTATCAGTCAAACCGACCCAGAGAGTATCTTCGAATGCAATAGATGCTCCAAGTGTGGTACCGAATCTTATATTACGTACTGCGAAAGGTGATTGAGACATGTTATCTGTTCCTCCGGTTAGTGAAATTTTTGCCACGCCAGTTAAAATATCCTACAATAATAATTATATAACATATTTTGATAATATTTTTATTATAATATAATATACCTGAGCTCCATTTATGACAGCCTGGAAGCCTGACCCGCACAATCTATTGATTCCGAGAGCTGGTTTGTCAATTGGAATACCGCAGTGCAATAGTACATGACGGGGCATGAATATACCATCGGGAGATGAATTCTATAATAAATAAATATTTATCAAATTCCATACACAGGCTTTATAACTGAAAAAAAATGTATACGTACAGCGAGTACATTTCCAATGACCACAGAATCTACTTTCTCAGGAGCGACTCCGGCTTCTTTGAGAACCGCTTGAGCAGCAATAGTTTGTAATTCTGAAGCGCTCTTGTTTTTGAATACACCCCCATATGTACCGAAAGGAGTTCTTTTGGCACCGACAATGAAAATACCTGCGAATATAATGTAAAATTAAAGCTAGCTCTTGGAACAATAATCAATAAAATTTTATTTTAAATTTGTAATACAACTCAGACGTAATACACAAGTTATAAAACAAAATATAGGAAGAGAATTGTTGTTAAAGATTATAGGGTATATAAATATAGATTGGACTTTGAGATCATCTGCTAGATGTGATAATAGCACAATAATTCGTATTGAATAATAAATAAGTACATGATGATAATGGTTAATAGCGTTATTTGTTTGTAGGTAATTAAACGATAAGAGAACCTTTGACTGCAGTACTCATGATGATAGGATTTCTATAATGAGGAAGTAACGAGCGCAATGACACGACTAACCAGGCCAACACTCTGTCGACAACTTACTGACAAATGACTAGTGAAATAACCGCTTATAAATTAATACTACATATAAAAGGAGGAGGGGCCGAGAGGCCCGTCTTTTTTATCATTGAAAAAAACATTGATTATACATATACATGTATAAATATTTATCTCTTAGAAAGGTGATTCTCCTTTCGTGAAAGTCGATCAATTGAGGTCAATCGAGAAAACCATTTTCTTGGTCCAATATTTAAGTAAAACATCATTAGTGAGCGGTGGTTTTTTTTATTGTCATCGTAATATCTGATAACAGACACATTCTTTATTTTTTCTATGATAATATCTCTTGCGTTATCTTACGTGACAGTGAAATGATTACCACGATTAATAGGAGTCACATTGCGATATCTTTTGAGTTTTGAATCATATTTTATCTATCAATTATTCTTTGATAAGATGCGTTATCGAGCGGCTTATTATTAGAATAATTATTGTTATCCAAAGCCTTATCTTCAAAAAGGCCACACTCCTTTTTTAATCTTCACGTTACAAGCAGTTGGGTAAACCCAGGTAAACCGCTAAACGCTCAAAATAATTCATAATCGCCATATAAATCGTAGACAAAACAAATTATTTACGAATGAGCAATAATGCACTGGCGAAGCACTCATTCAAGGGTCCAAAGTCTAAAATAAATCAATTTTGAAACTTATAATATTTTTTTTAGTTTTTCAAAGACCAATTTTTTAAAAATGAAATATAAATTATTTCAAGTTAAATAATCTATTTTTAAGAATTCGTGTATAGTTGAACTAGGTAATGAAACAAATGACATCGACAGTGGCAACACAATAATTGCTTGTCAAATTTTTATGTGACTCAGGAGTGTGAAGAATTAATCAGTTAAGGAGAAAAAGGGAAAAGCATACAGATGGATGCATACTTTTACGGTTATCAGAATATACAACAGGCCAAGAAACATGTCACTGCTGTTTTGGCCAAATTCGGAGCTCTCAAGATTAACAGAGGACAGTTGGATATGAGGGTTTGCAACCATATTAAATGTTCTCATTAGTCCTAAATTATTTAACTTTGAAATTATTATACAGGATGGATCTGTACAGAATTTAGCACAACTGCAAGGTACAATCCCAGTTGTATACAAAGGAACGACATATCACACTCCCATATGTATTTCTTTGTCTGTGGCTTATCCACACCAAGCACCCATTTGCCATGTTAAACCAACCTCTGATATGAGTATTAACTTATCAAGGTCAGTATAATTAAATTTAATTTTATTACATTTATACACATCTCCATAACAATGATTTTTTTATATGCAGTATTGTCGATAACACTGGAAAAATTTATCTGAAATATTTACAAAACTGGAAATCGAACTGTGATTTAATCAGCTTAATTAAAGTGATGCAGTCGAAGTTTGGGGAATCTCCTCCATTGATATGTCTTAGAGACAAAAAAGTAGAAACACCCTATCCGGGGGGCTATCCTTATCCCAAACCTGTTGAACAAAATATCCCACCATATTCAACATCTTCTTTCGTGATGGACAATCCTGGTATGCCTAATATGTGTCCATACCCCACAGATTCGTTTAATTATCCATTCATGAATTATCCTCAACCACAGCCTCAGTCGAATCTCCCCTATCCCACTACCTCAATCACGCTGCATCTAAAAAGTTAGATTTAGAAGCTTGGTTCCCCGGATCTGGTGCCTTTAGGGAACTTGTTTCCTGTAGCAATTGCTTAGATTATCAAGCAAGGAGATTGCTCGTTAGGTGAGTGATATTTACGCCTTTAAGAAACACACCAAACATATTTTCTAACATTCAAATTTACAGATATGGGCAGACCAAAAAAATGAATGCCGCCACTGATTACGTGCACATGTTGAATGCTACAATGTGCGCAACCACTAGAGTAATCTGCGCCATTCTCGAAGTTCACCAAACAGAAGACGGCATTAAGGTATATATTGTTTAGTCCAAAAAAAAATATACATATTAAATTTTGAAAATTACAGGTGCCTAAAATTTTACAAAAATGGATGCCTGAAAAATACCGTGAGGTTATTCCGTTTGTAAAGCCTGCCCCGATAGACGTTGAGGCCGCTTCCAAAAAGGCTAAAAAACAAAAGGAAGGCATGCAGAAAAAAGAAGCTGCCCAAGCTTAAACTCAAATCTTCAATTGTGTATATTGAAGCCGCTTTTAATATTGTTTGCATTTTGTTTTTCTAAAAAGCTTTTATTTATTTTTATATGATGGAAAATAAAATCCTGCATCATGATTGGATAATCGATGTTTTATTTAACTAAAATTTAATATGCCTTTACTTTATTAATTTGATGCTTTGCATTTAATTATTCCTTCAAAATCTCGTTACCTAAATATAATGAATATTGCCTCAAATATATAAGAATTGCACTACATATTCAATATTTATTTATTTATCAGCCCCGAGCAGCTTTTTGAAAATGTTTTTAGACACGTGTTAATTAATTGTCTGTCGGTGATCTTAACTATCACTAGTTACACAGGTCTCCGACTTAATAATCAGTATTTACCTTACAATACAGGAAATCAGAGTAAACCTGGATCAAGACGATCGATTGGGATTTTATTAATATTATTCCCCATTTCCCAGTAGTAATAACTGATCGAATCAATTTTTTTTTACTTGAGCGGGATTTGACCCATGCCCACAGTATTTATAGTCACGCACCTTATCCACTGAACTATTATTGTGGTTTAATAACAGCTTCATAATATGTAAAACTATTCGAATAAATAAAAAAAAATACGCTATCAAATTACTTTATTTGAATCTTTTACATAATTCAGTGTTGTATTATTAAATAAAAATATATATAGATGAAAATTTCTCTTTCAGTCTTACAATGCTATGGTTTTTTTTTTAATTAATTTGGTGGCCTAAAAAACACCAATAGTTTTGAATTTTAACACGCACTGAAAAATAAGCAACAAGCATTTGAAAATATATAGAGGTAATTATAGAAGCCATGCATAACATATTTATCACATTTTTGTGAATTGGAGGTAATAATGCCGTACTAATTGATAATGTAGAAATATCATATTTATGTAACAGTAATCTCAATAAGCCAGGCCGGCTTTCTGACGACACTTTTGCATGAGAGCTCTCAAAGTGAATTGTTTGCGTGACAATGCTCGAACTTGTTTTAAAAACACATCTAAATCAATGACTTCAGTTCGCAAGGCTTCTCCCATATAATATATAGCGTCTTCAGTGGTCGACTCTTCTGCGTATGCATTAAGAAGTTGATTATACAAGGGAGCGGTCGTAATAACAGCTTCATCTGGATCAATATCTTGGTCCGTATACTTTTCAATATTTTGCTCAAATTCCCCTTCCTTTCCTTGTAACATCTCAATGTTTTTCTCCAAATCGTAGTTTTCGGACCGAAGTCTTGATAAAATATCATCCAAACGATTTTTACCTACAAATATATTAATAAATATCAGAGTCCGCCAAAATGTGGCTCTAAAAGAGTTGTAAAGAAATTGTAGCACTTATTCTAAAGAAACATTATTATTAAATGAAATACATGCATTCTACACATAAAAATACAAATTGATTTTATTTTATAAAAATAATTCTCTCAGATAGTATGTAGGTACTTAAAAACAAAAAAAATTTTTGCTATGTAAAGTTTGTGTGATTTTTTATTGAAGAATAGAATTCAAATTAATATATATGAATGTGCCTTATTAATGTAGCATTTTTATTTGAAAATTGCCCAAAAGTAGTATTATAAATTGTAACAAAATGGCATTTGCCGGACTCTGCTAATTATTTACGCCATAGAAAAATAGTAAATAAAACGTACCATCAGATAATTCTTGTTGAGTTTTTCTCAGTGTTTCGATTTCCGCTTCGTTTTGAGAAAAAAGTTCTTTCAACCTTCTTTTGAGTTTGTCTTCGACAGCTGACAAAAGGGATGCTTTAATATGTTCATCAGTAATAGTATTGCTTGCATTTGAGGTGTCATTAGTTGGCGGCACAGGAGGATATCCAGGATAAGCGGGCGTTGGATAAGATGTAGTGGGATAGGGGAGATTCGACTGAGGCTGTGGTTGAGGATAATTCATGAATGGATAATTAAACGAATCTGTGGGGTATGGACACATATTAGGCATACCAGGATTGTCCATCACGAAAGAAGATGTTGAATATGGTGGGATATTTTGTTCAACAGGTTTGGGATAAGGATAGCCCCCCGGATAGGGTGTTTCTACTTTTTTGTCTCTAAGACATATCAATGGAGGAGATTCCCCAAACTTCGACTGCATCACTTTAATTAAGCTGATTAAATCACAGTTCGATTTCCAGTTTTGTAAATATTTCAGATAAATTTTTCCAGTGTTATCGACAATACTGCATATAAAAAAATCATTGTTATGGAGATGTGTATAAATGTAATAAAATTAAATTTAATTATACTGACCTTGATAAGTTAATACTCATATCAGAGGTTGGTTTAACATGGCAAATGGGTGCTTGGTGTGGATAAGCCACAGACAAAGAAATACATATGGGAGTGTGATATGTCGTTCCTTTGTATACAACTGGGATTGTACCTTGCAGTTGTGCTAAATTCTGTACAGATCCATCCTGTATAATAATTTCAAAGTTAAATAATTTAGGACTAATGAGAACATTTAATATGGTTGCAAACCCTCATATCCAACTGTCCTCTGTTAATCTTGAGAGCTCCGAATTTGGCCAAAACAGCAGTGACATGTTTCTTGGCCTGTTGTATATTCTGATAACCGTAAAAGTATGCATCCATCTGTATGCTTTTCCCTTTTTCTCCTTAACTGATTAATTCTTCACACTCCTGAGTCACATAAAAATTTGACAAGCAATTATTGTGTTGCCACTGTCGATGTCATTTGTTTCATTACCTAGTTCAACTATACACGAATTCTTAAAAATAGATTATTTAACTTGAAATAATTTATATTTCATTTTTAAAAAATTGGTCTTTGAAAAACTAAAAAAAATATTATAAGTTTCAAAATTGATTTATTTTAGACTTTGGACCCTTGAATGAGTGCTTCGCCAGTGCATTATTGCTCATTCGTAAATAATTTGTTTTGTCTACGATTTATATGGCGATTATGAATTATTTTGAGCGTTTAGCGGTTTACCTGGGTTTACCCAACTGCTTGTAACGTGAAGATTAAAAAAGGAGTGTGGCCTTTTTGAAGATAAGGCTTTGGATAACAATAATTATTCTAATAATAAGCCGCTCGATAACGCATCTTATCAAAGAATAATTGATAGATAAAATATGATTCAAAACTCAAAAGATATCGCAATGTGACTCCTATTAATCGTGGTAATCATTTCACTGTCACGTAAGATAACGCAAGAGATATTATCATAGAAAAAATAAAGAATGTGTCTGTTATCAGATATTACGATGACAATAAAAAAAACCACCGCTCACTAATGATGTTTTACTTAAATATTGGACCAAGAAAATGGTTTTCTCGATTGACCTCAATTGATCGACTTTCACGAAAGGAGAATCACCTTTCTAAGAGATAAATATTTATACATGTATATGTATAATCAATGTTTTTTTCAATGATAAAAAAGACGGGCCTCTCGGCCCCTCCTCCTTTTATATGTAGTATTAATTTATAAGCGGTTATTTCACTAGTCATTTGTCAGTAAGTTGTCGACAGAGTGTTGGCCTGGTTAGTCGTGTCATTGCGCTCGTTACTTCCTCATTATAGAAATCCTATCATCATGAGTACTGCAGTCAAAGGTTCTCTTATCGTTTAATTACCTACAAACAAATAACGCTATTAACCATTATCATCATGTACTTATTTATTATTCAATACGAATTATTGTGCTATTATCACATCTAGCAGATGATCTCAAAGTCCAATCTATATTTATATACCCTATAATCTTTAACAACAATTCTCTTCCTATATTTTGTTTTATAACTTGTGTATTACGTCTGAGTTGTATTACAAATTTAAAATAAAATTTTATTGATTATTGTTCCAAGAGCTAGCTTTAATTTTACATTATATTCGCAGGTATTTTCATTGTCGGTGCCAAAAGAACTCCTTTCGGTACATATGGGGGTGTATTCAAAAACAAGAGCGCTTCAGAATTACAAACTATTGCTGCTCAAGCGGTTCTCAAAGAAGCCGGAGTCGCTCCTGAGAAAGTAGATTCTGTGGTCATTGGAAATGTACTCGCTGTACGTATACATTTTTTTTCAGTTATAAAGCCTGTGTATGGAATTTGATAAATATTTATTTATTATAGAATTCATCTCCCGATGGTATATTCATGCCCCGTCATGTACTATTGCACTGCGGTATTCCAATTGACAAACCAGCTCTCGGAATCAATAGATTGTGCGGGTCAGGCTTCCAGGCTGTCATAAATGGAGCTCAGGTATATTATATTATAATAAAAATATTATCAAAATATGTTATATAATTATTATTGTAGGATATTTTAACTGGCGTGGCAAAAATTTCACTAACCGGAGGAACAGATAACATGTCTCAATCACCTTTCGCAGTACGTAATATAAGATTCGGTACCACACTTGGAGCATCTATTGCATTCGAAGATACTCTCTGGGTCGGTTTGACTGATACATATTGTAAACTTCCGATGGCATTGACTGCAGAAAATTTGGCCTCGCAATTTAAAATACCGAGACAAGAAGTGGATAAGTTTGCTCTCAGCTCTCAAAAAAAATGGAAAGCAGGCATGTTATTTTAAACAATGTCATGAGATTACAGTCTGTTTATTAATTGACTTTATCATGACAGTTGATTGAATTGTTTACATTGCTCCGTGACATGTTTGAAAAATTTATTATTTTATATAATGTAAAGGTCTCGATGCTGGTGCGTTCAAGGCTGAGATTGTCCCCGTAACAATCAATATCAAAAAGAAGAATGTCGAAGTTACAGTCGATGAACATCCTCGCCCTGAAACAACCCTCGAATCACTCGCCAAATTGCCAACCGTGTTCAAGAAGGATGGTGTAGTTACAGCAGGATCTGCATCCGTAATATTTTAATAAATTAATCATTTTTAATAAAATCTACATATGTATTTTTTCGTATTAGGGTGTTTGCGATGGAGCCGCAGCAGTTTTATTAGCCAGCGAAGAGGCACTCAAGTCGGAGAATCTCACACCTTTGGCCCGATTATGTGGCTGGTCGACTGTCGGAGTCGAACCCAGTATAATGGGTATTGGACCTGTTCCGGCAATACAAAATCTCTTAAAAGCTACAAATCTTACTCTTAATGATATTGACCTTATTGAGGTGATTATTTTGTACATTATATTAAAATTATTAAAGCCGGACAATTGGATGTATAAATCTCATATATTTTTTAGATTAACGAAGCTTTCGGTGTTCAAACAATGGCATGCGCTCAAGCTCTCAAGGTCGATTTGGAGAAGTTGAATGTTAACGGAGGAGCCATCGCTTTGGGACATCCTCTGGCAGCATCCGGAGCTAGAATCACGGCTCATCTTGTACACGAATTGAAGTAAGTCGTATAAAAAAAATGCCTTTTTATTTTTATTAATAATGATTAATTTTTACAGACGCCGTGGACTGAAACGTGGAATTGGCTCAGCATGCATCGGAGGTGGACAAGGAATCGCTCTTTTAGTTGAAGTTTAATTACAAATCAAATAAAATACATAACATTGGTTTACGCAGATTTTAATCAATTATTTTTGTACATCGATTTTTTATAAAATAAACATAATCTGGATTTATTTATTACGCGTACTTTATTTCTTCATCGTCATTAGTGGTGCCGATCGGCACTTGAGGTATATGTCAAGTTGCCATTTTGATCGGGGGCATCAGCGATTGATGGAGTTTTGAAACTGCAGTTTGAACAATTTTAGCAAATGTTTCATCTTCATCACACCCCACTTTCTTAAATGCGAAAAAAAAAAAAAAATTGTAAATAATCATTCCGAGAAAATATTAAAATATACTTACTAAAGACACCAAATCGATGTTCGCTTTTTTACCATCAACTTCAACATGCAACTTTTCCCCTTTGAACATTTTCGGTACGGAATCTTCACCAAACATTTCTTGTAGCATTTCAATGACACATTCCTATTTAAAAAATATATATATTTACATTTCAATAATGTAAGCACAAATAAATGCAAAAAAAATATGAATGCGATTTAACAGTAGTCATATCTTTTTTTATTGATAACTGTCTCGTTTCTATATAAGAGTGTAATAAAAATACAGGGTGGACTTGAAATAACTGAGAATATTTTAAGGGGTATCGCAAGAATTGAAAAAAAAATTAAATATTCCAAAAGCCTACTAATATTATTAATTAATAATAAAAAAAAAATATTTTCTTTCACTTATATTTGCGATACCCTACCACCCCCTAAAATATTCTCAGTTAATTCAAGTACACTGTGTATAAAAATTAACTATTACTATTAAATTTCATTAATTTTACTTTGCAACTGTCACCTATAGAAGAAAAGAATTCATCTAAGAAGATAAGAACACAAAAAAGTATCGCACGGCTGCACTATAATGTAAACAGTGTGTTCTTATCTTCACCAATTCGTACAATAATGAATGAATATATAACATTTAATTTGACTATAAATCTAGCATATAAAATATAGACCGACCTTGAAGTGCATTCGATCTAATTTCGGTTGTAGAGGAGTCGACTTTGGAGTTGGCAATAACGACGCCTGCATAATTCCGGCCATGATAGCATCAGCATACATATCCGTTATAGGCTGCGCCACCCACTTTATTTTGAAGAGTACAGAAATTGGTTAAAATGAATGAACAAAAAAATTAATATATTAAACCTTACTTCAATTGTTATTGTTTTATTGTTGATCAATACATCAATGCAATTATAGAGCTTCCATTTAGTTTCGCTGCTCTCTTCGACTTCAATAGGACCAGCGATTTGGGTGAGAATGTGTTTGAGCAAAGGTATCGATCCTCCGTAATGTATCGATTGCCGTTGTGTAACTTCCGACTGCGTTAATTCAGTATATTCTAAAATCAAATCATAACTATAAAAATTGACATTTATTTAACAAATTGACTCACCATTTAAATCATCGGTGCCTAAGACATGGTAATTAAAATTTCTTTTAACAATGAGACCCGAAATGGTCATATTTTGCTTCGGCCCTTCGACTGCAAGTTTTCCAACCACCTAAATTGCAAAAAGTAATGTAATTTTTTTTTCATTTGAATAATTAATTATATTCACTGACTTTGGCAGTTTTCTGCCCTCTAAATAGAAGACGAACGGCATGTGTATTTTTAGGACTGTGTAATTTCAAAGATGTACCGTGCTCTCTCTGAAGCGCCCCTTTTAATCTCGACATTTCATTTTGCTCGCCATGGACTAACACCTAAAATACTCGTGCTTATTAATAAAAACTAAATACCAAATATCTATTATTAAACATACAACGTGCGGAGGTTTGAGAATCCTTATAAACTCCGATGTTTGTTGATAATCAGTGTGGGCGGAGAATGAAATATAATCTACGGACATTTTTAATGGTAATTTTTGTCCAAACATTGTAGTTATTTCGTCAGGTTCGGATAATATTGTTTTGGCTAATGTTCCTTCCACACAATACCCTAAAAAATATATTATTCAATTGGATTTCAATATGTAAATACAATGTTAACAATTTACCAGCAATAATAACGCCATTTTTTGCATCGGTGCACCAAGATTCGAATAATTCTCTCGATAATCCAGACTGCATCATACCGGGCGATGCCATTATCACACATGGACCAATATCGTCAAAGTGATCAATTCCCTACGACAAAATAATCATTAATATTATAACAACAAATTTTTAAGATAATTTATAGGTTTATGTTATATTAATATTCAACAATTTTATCCTGACAACATTGAATCATTTTTTTTTACACAATTGAACAAAAAACAATCTAAAAGAATTTATAAAATTTAAAGAACTTAAATTTAAATAAAATATTCATATTTAAAAAAACTTATCTTCAAGGTCAAAAAGGACAGTCATTCAAAATAAATGACATGAGTGAAATATAATAATCAATCACTATCTTAAACAGAATGCTTATTACTGAATAATGCAAGAATGCACGATTAGATATTAAAAGAATGATAAATGAGAGTGCAATTCCGATAAAATTTTATCAACATTTTGATAATTTATGACATTGACTTATCAGTAATTCTGAAATTGGCAGTGTGCAAAATGGACTGGAAAAATGTACTTGTACACTTTCTTGAAGAATATCGAGGGTTCGTTATTTTGATATTCTGTTTACCCGTTGGATTCATATTCGATGCTGCGTACAGAACTAGGAAATGGGTATATCAAAAAATATTTAGTAATGCCCAATATCACGACTATCAAGTGAAAAAAATTCAAGCTAAAGTATTTACTTCTTCCACTAAATATGTACTTAACGAATACATCCATTATTTGAATAATTATTTAGGTGCAAAGATGGAACGCATCATCAGAAAAAGACAAGAAATTACTTTGCACATCGAGACCTAATTGGTTGTCGCTTTCCACCAAATTCTTCCGCAAGAACTTATGCCATCAAATAGACATCGCTCTATACAATGTCCTCAATTTTGATGAAAGGAATCTTATTCTGAGAGTGGAGCCGATGGTAACAGTCGGAGAAGTCACCAATTATCTAATAAAACGAGGATATACCTTGGCCGTTACATTAGAAATAGCCGATGCCACTTTAGGAGGTATTTTTTAATTATATTCAATCCAAAATGCAATAAGAATATTAAACATTCAATGTGTATTAATATTATTTCATATTGAAAATGTGAATATCTGAATCCTCGATTTTTCGAATTTCTGCTAATCCGAACACCTGTATAATTCAAACGACTCCCTCCTTGGACCTGAGATATTTTATTTTGAGATTTGTTTAGAATGAGTAGTTGAAAAAATGCATTATCCCAGTCTTTATATGAGAACATATTTTGAATATAATATTTTTATGTTCAATGTACAGAAGCCATTCTGTACATTGAACATAAAAATATTGAGCTCTTCGTGTAAATGAGGTTTAATACTATTTCAGGTCTTGCAATGGGAACCGGAATGACAACACATTCTCACAAAGTTGGACTATTCCATGAAACAATAACAAGTTATGAAGTTGTACTGAGCGATGGTTCTTTGATAGAAGCCACAAAAGATAACAAACATAGCGACTTATTCAAATGTCTACCATGGTCACACGGCAGTTTGGCATTCTTGGTCGCTTTAACTCTTAAAGTTGTACCGGTTAAGCCGTACATAAGAATGAAATACATTCCTGTGGAAGGGATGAAAAATTATTGCGACCTAATAAGAGTCTACTCTGGGGCGAACGGTAAAAATGTCAATTCCCTAGCCGACTATGTCGAGATGACAATATTTGAAAAAGACAAGGCGGTTATTATGCTAGGAGATTATTCAGATTATGATCCTAAACTTCCAGTAAACAATCTTAGCAAATGGTACAAGCCGTGGTTTTATAAATATGTCGAATCTTTTCTGACAAAAGGAAAACACGTAGAGCTTATACCACTGAGACAATATCTTCTAAGACACAACAGAGCTATTTTTTGGGTGGTCGAGTCGATGATTCCATTTGGTAACAATTTTATTTTCAGATTACTCTTTGGATGGTTGCTTCCACCAAAGCCGGCATTTTTAAAATTCACAACAACGCCGGGAATAAGAGCATACACATTTACCAAACAAGTATTCCAAGATATCGTACTGCCGATAAAGGAGCTCGAAAAACAAATTGAGACATCGGAAAAATTATTCGAAGCATATCCTCTACTCGTATACCCGTGTCGAATTTATGATACAGGGCCGGCATCAGGTCAAATCAAACAACCGGATAAAAAATATATTGTTCCGGGAACATCTTATGCTATGTACAATGACTTGGGCATATACGGAGTTCCCGGTCAAGTTAAACATAAAAAACCATACAACCCAGTGCAAGCGATGCGAGATATGGAAAAGTTTACGCGAGATGTCGGCGGATTTTCTTTTCTGTATGCAGATATTTTCATGACTAAATCTGAATTAGAAGAAATGTTTGATTTATCACTGTATGAAATTGTAAGGCATAAGTATGGTGCGATAGGTGCTTTCCCGCATCTTTATGACAAAGTTAAACCAGAAATCGATATATTTAAGTTTTCAAAAGAATACAAATGTTACCTTTAAGTTGGATATGTGTTTGAAAACAAATGGATTGTTTATTGCGATTTGTCGTTTTATTTTATCGTTCATCGCATTGATGTAAGTTTGATAGACGGCCATACATTTTTTTGCCAATGATGATGCATAATAAATAGGAATATCGTGAAGTTCGGGATGCAGTGACCAATATTCATCTATAAAAAAAATTATCTTACATATTGTTCAAAGATTAAAATATCACAGTATTAACCTAAAATAAGCAGGAGTTCTTGAGCTCTACCCAGAGCAAAAACCGGAATAAGACATCGACCACCTCTTGTAACAATATCGGAAACTAGATTGGTAAATCTGCTCTCGCGTTCTTCACGTTTCTCATGTATATGTGTGCCATATGTTGATTCCTATTAAAAAAAAAGTTCATTATCATAATAATAATAATTAAAATTAATTTTTAAAATACCGTAATCAAAACGTCGGGATGGACTGTAGGTATTTCGGCTGCCATTAAATGTCTATCTTCTTGTCTCGAAAAATCACCAGTGTACAAAACCTAAAACCATTATTAATTAAAGATTTATATTGCATAAGTAAATATGAGAATTGTTACTTTAACTCCCGCTATTTCAATCATAAACATGGCAGCTCCTAAAACATGTCCCGCATTATAAGCCCAAAATTTAACACCTTCAACATCTTTCTCTTCGTGAAAATTAATAGTTTCAATTCTGTCCATCGAGTTTTCTAAGTCTGATTCTGTATAGAGCATTTGTTCGGTTGAAATGTTACTAAAAATTTCGAGATGGTTAATACACTTTCTTTAATAAATATTCCGGATGATTCAAACATACCTAACTTTAATATAATCAGAAACTAGCCATCTGTAAATAGCTTTAGTGGCATGGGTCATAAAAACTCTGCCTTTGAATGACGTCTTAGTTAAGAACCAGGGCAATGCGCCACTGTGGTCTAAGTGAAAACTTAAAAAAAAAACAACAACAATATAGCACATTTATAATAGTTTAGAATAACAGGAATAAAAACTTACTGAGAGATTAGAAGCAGATCCACTTCGTCTGCATCAATGAGATCCACAAAAGGAAGAGCATCTAATCCTGAAAGTCCCGGGTGAATGCCACAATCCAACTAAACAATCAGTCTGGATTAGTCAAAAAACAATATTTTTCATGATTATTTACTTACCATAATTTTTTTCCCTTTAAATTCCAACATTATACAAGATCTTCCTACTTCTTGGCCAGCTCCCCTGTAAATATAGATTATTTATAGTAAATAATCGAAGGTCAAACTTATAATATTTAAATAAGGGAAACTCACAGTGGCCTGATCAGAAGATGGTCGCTCTCTTCGGGGGGCGGGGCCATTGACTGGGTGTCTGTCATTATAGTTGTAGTAGTGACTCAGGCAAAGTTCTGTTCTTTGATTCTTTGTAAGACTACAAACGAGTCTCACTAATAACTAATAACTAATAACTAATAACTAACCACTAGCCGGCCTGACAAACCTGCCGCTATGTATTTGACAATCATCACATTGCCATTACAAAGCGGATACAACATGCATACATCAACATGAATACCAAAATACAATAAAAAAACACTTAATATTACTGATTTATTTTACTTAGGTTCATTAAATGAAATGTTTATTACTCTTATATATTGAATATTGATGAAACATCAAACAAAATTTAACGGTTTTTATGTATGTTTACAAATTTCTGGCAATAATAAAGAAGATATGTCAAATAAATCGGATTGGATGGGTTGTTAATAAAGGATAATGTCTCCTGCTGTTCCCGGTTCTTCTGTTTTGACCTCAGCTTCTTCTACCAACAATTCTCCTTCAATATTTATAACGGAGTATATTTTTTGTAGTTTTTGAAGCGATGAATCGTTTTGCGAATTCATCGCTTCGTTGATTATCTGTGACTAAACTTATACTATTTAAATTTAAAGATTGTTTTCAGAGATAACTTTGGAAACGCAGTCTTTGGAGTCTATCTGTTCAAAAGTGCAAAAAACATTCCCTAAGCAAGATCATTTCAATTGTGAGTATTATAAATTATACTTATTACCTGTTTTCTAATATTTGTAAACATTTTAGTTTGCTTGTTGATATCTACTTTATTAACGGGTGGTGACTTGTCCATCCCCGGACAACGAGTGGTCGGTTTAGTAATTATTCACGATGTTTACAAATCAGAGAATCCATTTAATCTATTATTCATACAATTATTGGAAATTAAAAATATTAATAATCCGTTGAATATGCAAGAAAGACAATTTCTCATATCTCTACTCAGCGGACATCAGAAAGAGTTTATGAAGAAAACTGCGATGCAAGTGATGATGATGGATATTAATAAAAAAGATCTGGAATACGACATGTCCGCTTTGAAAATGTCATCCAATGAAAGGTTATCTGATGTCCCAGCGATTTTTCGCTCTGGTGTTTCAGCTCTTATTCCCACAGGAAATGGGTAATAAATTGTGATGTTATTTAAATATGCATTTGTGATTTATGAAATACCATTGTTTTAGCGGACCTTTCAATAAAGCGGCATTTAAAGAGTTGGTCGAGGAACTAATCAGGGATAACTATGCATTACTTCATAGAACACTTCTTCCTCGATTTGTCAATGTTCCGCCTTTGTCGTCGGCTATTGATGAAAACGAAACTGAATTCTTAGAAGAAGTAATCTTATCAAATTAATATTTTACCCAAATTCAATTCATCTTAATTTTGTATTCAATTTCAGCTCACGTGGAAACATGTTTCCGATTATGAGTTTTTCACGCCGATATACGATACTAGTTTTATTGGTACTAGTAAAAAATCAACTGCTGCTGACACATCAATAACCGATTCCAGTGATATTATTCAAAGTGAAAATGCTGTCACAAATTTAAGCTCGGAGGCAAAAAATCTTATTCAACAAGCGTTACGAGGCACACTGAGTGTGACTCACCAACAAAAGTTACTTGCATATCTCGATCAAGACCCTAAGATTGTTTATGAAATTGAAATTACCCCCAACCAAGTGAGTGAATAAATTGAAAAAAATTCACTAAAAAATTATTTTAAATATATACATTTTTTCGATTAAGTAAAAATTATATACCTTTAATAGTAGAACGAATAATTAACGATAAAATTATCTCTATTCGTATAGGCACCACAAGCACACTGTGATTACACTTTTATATTGAATTCAGCCCTAAGTAACAATGAAAATAATCTTATAAATATGTTTAGCTTCCAGATTTGGTGGAAAACAATCCCATGGTGGCAATATCGGTATTATTGAAACTAATTCATTCTCAACAAATAACTGAATACTTCAGTGTTTTAGTGAATATGGAAATGTCATTGCATTCCATGGAAGTTGTCAATAGGTATGTTAAATAAATTAATAATTAGAGTGATATTTAATTTGTGTGAATTTCAGATTAACCACTTCCGTCGATTTACCAGTGGAATTTGTTCATCTTTACATTAGTAATTGTATATCAACATGTGAGACTATCAGAGATAGATACATGCAAAATCGACTTGTACGACTCGTGTGTGTTTTCTTACAATCACTGATCAGAAATAAAATAATAAACGTGAAGGTATAATTAAAAATTCAGTAGTAATGATGTATATATATTTTTTTTAAATGTCTAATCATATTGTTTCGGTTGAAAGGAAATATTTATTGAAGTTGAAGCATTCTGCGTGGGATTCAGTAGGATTCGAGAAGCTGCGGCACTTTATAGATTACTTAAACAGTTGGATGCTGGCGAAGGAGCAGTTGTTACTCAGAGTAATAGCAAAAATGAAAAAGGCGAAATATGAGAGTAAAACGTTTCATAATCTAATATCAAATGATGAACTTTGTTATTTCTTTAATAAAATAATTTACAAAAAAAGAAATACATACAATATTGTTTCTTTGTACGTAACGTACATAAAAATTGATATAAATAGAATGTGAGAAGAATACTTTAGTGTAAAAGTTGCATATTATTTATGATAGAGTTTCTCCTTTCGTAACCTGAAATAATTAATTTATCTTTTGATTATTGGATTAAATAAAATATTTTTATTTTAAATTAAACATACGCAAGCCTCGAGATAATCAATCCGCCGTTCCAGCGTAGTGAGCTTTTCATTGAGTATTGCTAATCTTGATCTGCACGATAAATCTGTGGGGAATAAAATTAAATTGAAAATGAATGATATTTTGGATGATCAATGCTGATTGTGATGTAGGAGACAATTACCAAATGAATTTAGAAATTCTGTTATTTTCTTGACAGATCCTGTGATGACTTCAATGTATTCCCTGTTGGCCCAGTCTTGCTGGATCTGCTTCTGGATATTCTCACCTCCCGCAGCTGACATCTTCACTCCTCCCCAAACACTAGTGTTGCTATACTCACGCTACGTTCTGCATACATAATTTTATTTTTTATGGTACTATATTGTAGAAAAGAAAAACATAAAAATATAATCAAAATTTATTTTAATATAATACAATTTCATATCATAGTTCATTATTCTGTAAATAGGCAAAATTAGTTTTTATAATAAGGTTTATTCACAGTATTTAAAATGTCCAATCTTTTGGAAACGGAATGGAAGGTACGTAGCATAGTAGTCTCTAGATAGTCCACAGGGACGGCAAGGAACTGTACACATGAATCAATATTTTTAAAAGTATAGCAACACTAGAGCTGTCAATACGATCTGCCAGTTGTTGAATCACGAATACATACTTTAAAAAATGATTACTTAAAAGCTGATTAATAATAACTCAGATCAATTCAATATTCATTTATTATATCAAATATATTTTTTATGATTTGTACATTAATATTTTTTGTATTTTAAGAAGTCCTTATACTTCTTAGGATTCAGCCCATATGCCTTCAATCTTTCATTAGATATATTTGCCATGGGATCATCTGACACTTCTTGTTTCGAGTTTTTGTGTTTCTTCTTCTTCTCTGTGGAAGTATTGTTAGTTTTTGAATGCTTATATTTTGGTTGAGAGGCCTCTTCATTCTCATTTTCACTCAGTTTCCTTTTTTTCTTTTTCTTTTCTCGCTTATCAACTTTATCGATGTTTTGAGACTCTGAAGTTTGTGTCTGACTTTCAGAATCTGGATTTTCAATTTCAATTTCTACCTGCATCTTTTTCTTCATCTTTTTAGATATTTTTTCCTCAGTATTTTTAGATTGAATGTCTACATCTTCTTGAACCTCAATCACTGTATCACTAGTTGACTTTGGTTCAACATCATCCTCTTTTTCCAGTGGTTGCTTCTTGTTTTTCTTCTTCCTTTTCTTTTTCTTTTTTTCCTGTTGCTCATCTTGAGTGTTAAGATTTTCTGGATCCTCACTGTAATAATACAAGCGATAATGTGTTTAATTGAAGAAAAAAAACATGAGTTGTTAATAAAATATTCTAATAATACCTTGGAGGATGGGAAAATAAACTTGGTAGTATTTTTCTTTTCAATTCCATATTTCTTCCTTTCGCACAATATACATTTTGATCATTAATCTCCTTGTGCTCCGGTCGATATTGAAGAGCCTTTTTAAGAGGATACCATTGATTTAATTCCTTATCATCAGCTAATAGTATCTATTAAATATGTAATTATTAATTGTGTATTATGTAAAAGTATAAAATATGTAGTTATAATAATTACCTCTTCTGTAGTAAGTCCATAATCAGCTGCAGGCACTTGTCTATATTTAAACCTGCAGGGCAAATCACCTATTATATCTTCACAGTCGAGCTGATAATATTCATCAAGATGTTGTGAAAATGAAGAATATTTGGATGGATCAAATATCGGCTTCTTTTTCGCAAGTGCTTCAGCTAATTTATTTTTTCTTTTTCGCCGTTTTCTCTTGCCCTCAACATTTTCTTGCAATTCAGCAAGTAATGTTTTGTTTTTTGCTGTATTTGGGTCATAATCACAATCCATCTATAAATACATATGCATTTTAATAATATAAAATAAAATGATAAAGTGCTAATTAAATAGTACATTAAAATCTTCGTCTTCACAGTAAAGTTCTTCATTATGATTATTCGAGGTCGAGGCACAATTATCCCATTTATCCCAGTCATCTAAGAAAACACGTATTCAATAAAAAATAAAATTACATTCTAGTAAAAATTCCACAAAAATATTTTATACCAATTTCCAATTCTTCGTCTAATTCGGGAAACTTAGGTTTTGATGAATCAATTTCTTCACCGTAATAATCTTCATCGAAAATTTCTTTCATTCTCCGATCATGTGCATCCGGATCAAAATCACCTTCGATATCTTCATCCTAATAATATTCGACAAGTTAATTAATTATTAGTACAGTTGAATTATACGATAACTTACATTGAACGCCAATTGATCATTTCCGGTGATTTCTTTCAGTTTAAGTATTTTTTCTTGTATTTCTTTTAGTTTTAGTGATTTTAAATGATTGATTTCTTCTTGCTTTTTCTTTTTTTCTTCCAACTTTCTTTCTTTGACTTCTGCCCTCTTGTCTGCACGCTTATTATCCTTTTTTCTCATTGAATGCTCTAATGTTCGAGGATAACGTTTAATCTATAATAGTTAACATATAATTAATTTTAAGTCTGATTCTAATACTAAATAAGTCACTCACAAAATCTTGATCCGGTTCTTGGAATCGATAATTGAACTGTTCTTCAAATATAGTTTGTTCATCAACCATCCTTTCATCTTCAGATAAATCATGATCCGATTCATTTACTATAGTTTCATATGCGGGAATTTTCTTCTTAGTGGGCTCTTTAAATCTAAATGTATTTATCAGTAATCATATTGAAATTATTATTAATATTTGGAAAAACTAACTTTTGATTTAATAGATAATCTCTCAGGAATGCTTCCTCTTCTTCGAGGCTAGGATTAGACCAATATTCTTTGAGAGGCTTCAAATCATTTTCATCGGCATTATCTCGGAGATTTTTTATTTCCCCCGACAACCACTCTCTATAGCCTTTTTCTTCAGCGTCCTATAGTTTTGTTTATATTAATTAAAATTAGCTTTATTTATATCAATATTTTAAGTTACCTCTTCCTCTTTTGTCAATTGTCTTTTACTGAACATTCCAGCAATACCGGGTTCTTCATCTTCAGAATCATCACTATTAGCTGCTTTTGCCAGGGCCAATTTAATTTGTTTCTGTTCTTCGACGTAAGTAGGAGATACGGCCCTATCAATAGTTTCCGTATTGTCATCTGAAAATTTTTTTAACAATAAGACAATTTAATAAAAATAATGTACATATAATTATTAGCAGTCAAACCTTCATCATCAGTAAATTTTCCATTTTTCTCAGTGATTATTTGGCGATTATAATCTCTGATTTTCATTGGTTTTTCACTTTTGTCATTGCCTTTAGATTGGTTTTTCCCATCAGAGAAAAATTTCATACCCGAGTTGTATATTCTAGGGTCTTTGTTTTTCAAGCATGATAATGTTTTGAAAAATTCCTTTTCAAACTGTTCCGAAAATATCACATCATCGTCATCGTCTTCAGAGGAGCTTGATTCATCTGAATCATTGACATCTCCATACTTATTTTTCACTAAAATAGAGAATGTTTACTAATTTTAAAAAGTAATATGAAATAAACTATAGGGTAATATGATGTACTTACATTTTAAAAGTTCCTCTTTCCTTCTTAGCACATTGTACTTTTTAGCATACTCTGAATTAGATTCTAAATTGATATCGTCATCAGAATCTTTATCATTGTCAAATAACTCTTTGGCATTATTCATTTTAATGACACGTGCCGTTTGACGTTTGTCATTGGATTCTCCGGAGTTACCAGAATATAAAGAATATCACATATTCATATAAAATATTTTCACATATATTTTTTTTATTCACGCAGCTAAGCAAACAATTGTAGTCATAGAAAACTTATGCTTGTGGCTTAAACAATTATTTGCACCAGCTACCAGCGAAACAGCGATGTTTTCTCTGGTTTTATTAATGAAAAGTTGAATACAGATGGCAACACTGAAGGTCGACAGAAGAAGCTTCAAAAGAGTATGATATGGAGCGAGCAGATTCCTTCAGCAGTTGTACTGAAGGCGAAGGAGACGGAGAGAGAGACAGAGACAGAGAAAGTTGTGGCAATCCGACCAGGGATGCTCTAGCTGACGGACTCCTGGCCCTCATCAAGCCGCAGGTGGACCTGCTCGAGGACAGGCTTGCTGCCACCAGGTACTATGAACTACATTATTTATTACTCTTATATACTCACGGACCCTCATTTAATTGCAGGATATCACAAATCGAGTTGCAGCAATTGATCGAAGGCTTATCTGAAGAATTAACCAAAGTCAAAAATCTCCGGGTCGATAATCCTAAATTTGAAGATTGTATTAAGAAACTGACTAATTGCAAGAGAAAAATAACTCTTCTTTGTACGTTCCTTCAAACCACGCAGGTAAGACTATCAGATTTCACATTTTTTAAAATTATACAGCCTTTAAATTGTTTTTTTTTAAATATAATTTAGGAACGTCTTGAAAGAATATATCCCATAGCTGAAGCCGAATACAAAAGAAGACAAGCACTCCTCAATATAGATTCCCCTGAAGCGTCTACGTCAGGAAATACAAACCTGCTTAGTTAAAATTTAAAATGGAAACACCCGTGCTAGCTCACATCACCATGCGTGACTATGAATGTATTTATGAACCAGCCGAAGATTCATTCCTGATGCTCGACGCTTTAGAGAGTGAAAATGATTTTCTAAACGCTTTAAATCCAACCGTGTGTATGGAAGTTGGCTCCGGATCCGGCATCAACATCACGGCTTTCGCCAAAGTGTTCAATGCGTGCTTTTGCTTCTGCTGTGATTTAAACTACAAAGCTTGTGAAATCAGTTCGGAGACGGCGAGGATAAATAATGTGACTGTGGATTGTTTGAATATGGACTTAATGTGTGGCCTTAGAGACAAATTGATAGATGTGATTATATTTAATCCTCCTTATGTTGTCACTGACCCTCTGGAGATGACAACGAGTGAGATTGCCAAGTCATGGGCGGGAGGTATTAACGGCAGAGAAGTTATAGATAGATTTCTAAATTTGATTCCCGATATTCTCTCCGATAATGGAGTATGTTACATGCTAGTGGTTGAAGAGAATCTGCCGAAGGATATTAAAAAACTGGCATGTTCTCTAGGACTCGACACAACTGTTGTTATTAAGAGAAAAGCATGGAATGAAAAATTGCAAGTGTTGAAGTTTTCTAGATTTAAAAATTAAACCAAATGCTGCTTACATTCAAATGTATATTTCATTCCAATTTTTTCAAAATATAATATAATATTAAATAAAAAACATTTATTATTTGTAAAATTATTTGGTTTATTTACAATAATATTTGGTCTTTTCTGATTATGTACATTTTCCCTTCATGTTTGCAAACCGGGAAAGAGCGTTTGGTAAAATTTCAATGTATATATCATCATCGTCATCGAGAATATTCACATTTTCTAAAAGCAAATACAATTATCATTAAAAATCATAAAATAATATATATAAGCAGGCCATACAACTGGATGTATAATTAAGATGGTGGACCAACAGTAATGAACACCTTTATCGAGAATTCATACGACGAACTGACATTTCGCACACTTAAACAATTAATGTTTTCTCACTCAGACTCGTCTACTTGCTCCATCATCTTGATATTTATACAACCAGTTGTATGGCTGCTAATATATCGGTATCATTCTTACCCATTTTTATTTCACTTTCGACAAATAAAGATTCAGATGTTTGTTTTAAAACAAACATTCGTGTACATTCAATTTTTGTGGCATACTGCAAATTAAACAAAATTAAAAAACAAAACATTTCAAATAATAATAATCGTAGATTACCTCGGCCAATATTCTCATATGAAATGGCACCATGTGATAGAATGTCTTTTGTAGGTCGTTCAACTTGACGGCAGATTTCGATACTAAATAGCAAATAATACAACCTAGCCATCGCCACAGAACCCGTGTTCCGACTGTGCCGTTGGGTCTGATCCACGGTCGGGGGAAAATACGATTTTTATTTTCAACCATATGACTCGTTGATGGATTATCATCTGCCATCGTTTCAAAATCGCCCAATTCAATAATTTCATGTTTATCACTGAAGCTGTTCTGCGAGTCACAATTTTCCAGGGAAACTTTCGGTATTTTAGAAACCGTTGATAGATCAGTATCGGCTTTACGTTTCAGTTCTTTTGATTTTGATAAATAAGATGTCAATTTGAATTGTTCCACGCTCCACATATTTGCATATTCCCAACTGATCCAATAATCTTTTAAATACCCTACGCGATATATTATTTTTTCACTAAGAAGTGTTTCCATTATATTGATTATGTCTTGATTTAGCGGAAACATTTTCTGAAAATAAATGTAAATCATAAGATGATCAATGTATTTAAAAATAACCTTATGAAACCCACCTTAATTTTAGAAGAGCAAACACCCAATTCTTTTCCCTCTTTGATGAAACTATACAATAAGGAGTATATTTTGGGTTTTGAATCAAGCTTATCATCGCATATTTGACACATATTCTCATCAATGTGAACAACAGCATCCCTGAAATAACCCAAATATTTATAAATAAATATATAATATTAAAATTATTAAAAATATTTACTTGGTAACAAAATCCGTTATCCAGCACGTTTCATGATACACCATTTTACGGAGGCAATTCACAGAGCAATTCAGGAATGGTGAAATTTCACACGCTTTAATCACATAAAATTCATTGCTGCATTGATTGTTGGACTCGGTCGACTCATCGTTATCATCTGCATTGCTTTCGGTGTTTGATTTCGAGATAGTATTAGAGTTGATGATTGAAATTTCTGACGGTATACTCAGTTCTATTGATATCACATTTGTATTTAACAACTCGATCAAAGTGACGACGGTGCCCGATTGAACATCCAAAATATTTGCATTCGATTCAAATATGCCATTGTTGTTGATCACTTGAGCGATATTCTCGTGAACAGCTGAAAAAATTGTGTAGGATACATCTCGACACACTTGATATATGTGAGCGTTGGAGAAATGGTAATTGAATGCCGAGGTTGCCGACGATGTATTCTTATTATTCGCCATTTTCCTCAGAGATATCATACCCATCAATTTCATTTTAGAAATAGCTCTCCTTAGCGCTTCTTCCGAATGCTTTATATAAATCGACAGTAGATTATCATCTTTATAAGTTTTCTCATTAGAACAGTACAAAACACTGTGAATCACGCTGTGCACAGTGGCTACTTCAATATCTAAATTATTTTGAGGGTCTTGAATCTGCGAACTCAATTGAAATTCATTAGCAGGAATCTCCATTATGAAATTTTCTTGAAAGTCACTATAAGTGTTGGGTAATAAAATCGAAGTTTTATTTATGTTTCCGCCATAAACATGCATGTGAATAATATTAAACAATTCTATTAAACATATCTTCATTTTAGTCTCAAACTCTTCATACAATGGATTTCCTAATGTAACTTTGTGCATATTGTAAATATTGTAATAGCGACTTTTGATTGCCGAACAACTGAGTATTTCGGCTAGTATAATTTGTTTATTTCGAATGGATTTCGGTAGTTTACTCAACAGGAATATTCGTCTAGAACATGCTTTAGATGTCTTATCGAATATTCCAGTCATTATTCTCAAAATATCTCTAACTATTGGAGAGAAATATATGGGTCTTTCTGGAGACATGAGCGAGAGTGCCACTTGAACGAGAAGAAGTATTTTAGTTTCTTGCACAGACCATTTCGATCTAAATTGTTTGGAATTTTTTATAATTTCCAAATCGACGTCGTCACATTGTACTTCCTTTTTCACCGTTGCTTTCCTCGGTTTAACCGTTCTCAATTTTGTTTTCGATGAGCCTTCAGTCTTCAGTTTGCCAATGAAATGTTTTAAACGTGGGCGTCTCTTTGAAAGTGTACATTCATTTAGTTTGATTAAGGCTTTGGTTTTGACACCTTTGATATTGTATGTTTTTACCGATGATATAAATGACCATGATCTCTTCAAATGACTGTAGAATGATGAATCCAACCCGCCTGCGCCTCGACCATCACCCGGCATAATGGCATTGTCATTTTGTTTTGCTTCTAATTTAGAACAAGTTTTTAAGCAGCTCTTCAATTGTATATTGACACTCGTAGATAGAACTTCCTTTCCAATAACTTTATTCCGAGAACCTAACTTAGTATTCAAACAGACATTTTGCAAACAATTCCAATAGTTCTGTACATCATTGGGTGTTTTGAATGTAAAGTATTCTTTTGGATATTCTTTCTCTTCCGTCTTATAATATGAAGTGGCCGAAGATGTTGTATTTGTAATAGAAGCTTTATAATTAATATACACATACATTTTATCCTTTTCTTTCATAGTCCTTTCTCCGAGTTGTACCAATCCCATAAATACTAAATGTTCAAGTACGTTATTTATTCTAGCGATATACAGTCTTTTTGATAATAAGATGCTTTTCAATGGTAAGGGTAAATTTCTTACCAAAGTATACTTTTTCTCGGGATGTTTTAAAAATTCCGACAGTCCCGGAACGAAATGAACAATTCTTTGTATTTTCATGAACAGGCTTAGAGGTATATTTGTAATTGCGTCTGAAAAAAATAACCACCCTTTAGGCCAGTTTTCGTGTCTTTTGAATGGGGGAACATTTTTGAATTCTTCATATATATCTGTGTCTAAATAAGAGGACGATGCTTTACTAACGTCGTAGTAACTATGTTGATAAGCCAAAAAATACAGATATTCGTGGAAGGCACGAAATTTACAAAATCTAGGAAGAAAACCGTTTTGTTTTCTACTTTCTTCAGTTGAAAGTAAAATCATTTGCTTGGCTTGTTTAACGACATGCGGTTTAGTTAGATTCTTTTGGTTCATTTGTCTGTTGGTAATAATTGATTTAATCAGATCGTTGTCCATGTCAATGTCGGGTGTTGAAACCAATTCAAATGAATCATTATCGGATGCTTTTATATTATGAACCTTTAGTTGACCGCTGGCTTGTAAATAGCCAATTATTCTTTTCATTGATTTTTTATCTATTCGTCCATTTGCAAACTTTTCCTCGATGGAACACAATCGTGGGAATGCATTAAAATATATAACGCGCTCTTTATTCAAATATTTGAGTATCAAATCCATTCGGTTTCTTTGTAATATACTATACGATTTGGGGGCTTTCTCATGATCTTTTTTTATTTGTGTTTCTAATATCACAGTTTTAGGAGGATTTGGCTCTTTAGAGTCTTTCAAGTTGAGATTTTGCATAGCTTTTTTAGCATATTCTTGAACAATAAATCTAAAATATAAATACATTTTATGTTACATAGATTGTTAACTATTTTTTTTAAATACAATTGATTCACATACCTTGCTTTCCTCTGTCTCTTCACATCAATCAATACAATATGAAAGAGTTTGTAAGATGCAAGTATGCGACAAATAAACATTGTAGTTTTTTGATCATAACCCATTTTATTTGATATTTCCGCCATATGGAGACCTTTTGTGCCGGCTTCACGCACACACGAATAAAACTGAGGTAGTATTTTTTCTCCATGATAAAATAATCTTTCATGAAAATTACTATTCGACACTACAATACAAAAAATATAAACATATTGAATTTAATTATTCAGTAAAAATAATGATTTACCCAATTCATCACATTCTTCATCTGAATCATCGTTATCCTTGAGTTTAACGACACACATTATATCTTCTTTACTTAATGTATCATTTTTATCTTCATCATTCAAACGATCAACGATTTTTCCATAAATCATTGGCTTAAAATGTATTTATTGATTAAAATATATTATCATGTCATAAAACAGCAAACAAAATATGTACTAACCACATTCCATTGAAGTTCAGGATAAAACTTCACAATTGAATACATTTTTTTCAGAGGTAGAGAATTATCAATATTTCGTATGAAATTTATAGCGTTACAAAGAGGCATGATAGAATTATTTTTCTGTAGGTGATCAACCAAACTGTCCATCGCGGCAACTTTTTTTACTAATGAGGATTCATACTGTTTATAAAATCTAAACAGAGAGAGAGGTAATTATCATAAACACATTATTTATAATAGTAAAAGTGAAAATATTACCTTGTAATGTGCAAGAGAATAAAGTTGTTGTGGTTTACATTATGTTTAGGAGCAAATAATGTTTGTTTCTTAATCAAGTTCAACTCTAATAATTGTTTTCGGTAGTAAAACAACATTTTGGAATCATGCATTGATAACACTCCCGTTTTTGAGTAAGTACTTTCTCCCTGAATGGCAATAATTTATAAAGTATGATACACAAGAAATTCAAAAAAATCATTCACTTTGATTTAGATTAATAATTTACATTGTATCGGGTCCTCCCTATTCTTTCCAAAAGGCAGTACTGCTGAGGTTTTATTTTAGAGCGTAAAGTGTGTGATAAATTAGGAGCCAGAGTCGACCATCTCGCATCAGAACTTCCAACTATTACAACTTGTCTAATTCAGTTGAAATTTTAATAAAGCAATCAGTTTAATGTGTGGAACCTCTATGAAATTTATAAAATGTCACCTTTGATCAATCTCCGAATATGAAGACATACAAGCTTCTTTTGTGATATTTACACGTTCTGTGTAAAATTGACAAGAACCATATTCATCTTTCACCGGAGAAAATGAATAAATAGTATTATCATTATTTTCCTACAAATATAATTATAAATGTTATTTTAATTGCCACTGAATGAATATAACATATTGATTACAAATTCATCGATAGTCCAAGACGCGGCGTCATGATTTCTAAAAGTAAGTGGAATGGCCTGTCTCGGTTCAGGAAGCCGAAACATCTGCACATGTTTCATCGTCACAATGAGAGTCCACAGGAAGGGCTTGACTGTTTCTTCCACAGCGCTCCCCCAGCGTGCAGCCAGCCTCGTCCACAGCTGCTCCAGCGTGATGCCCTCAAGTCCCTCCAGACAGATCTCGTCCAGCATGTCTCCGCTCCAGTCAATCATCTTCATCCTGGCCAGTGGCCTGCAGCCTGCACTCTCACCTGTCACTGACATTGCCTCACTTTATCATCGCACATTTCAAACAAATAAACGTCAAAGTGACACGCGCTCTCGGTGCACAGCTGTAGCATTCAATAATTAATATTTTATTCAAATTTTTTATTGCTGATCTATTCTAGATTTACCGACTGTATACTGTTTGCTATCCTCATTCTACACATATTATTTCCGAATATTATAAAAAAAATTTTTTTGAGAAAAACAGAATTTTCCCCATGCCATGGTCTTCATTTGTTATTTGAAGACACAGATGAATGACAATCTCTCCTAGATAATGCTAGGCGATGGGTGATGAGGTGGTGATTCATTGGGTGATGAAAATAAATAGAAAATGAATCGATCGTGATGATTTTATTTTTCAGCATGGAGGTCTGCTGCTGGTAGCGAGTGATGGCGCACGCGCACTTGTCCTCGGCGGAGCAGACTAGCTGTGCATGTATACATAACAGTGTGCGGGTCGCTCTGCTGTGTGCTGGGCTGCGGGACTGTGGGACTATTGGGGACTATTAGGGACTATTAGGGACTATTAGGGACTATTAGGGACTGGGACTACTGACGGACTAGGACTAGCGAGGACCGAGACTAGCTACTGGCAGCATGTCCGTACAAGGAGCAGGGGCGGGGCCTAATCCTAATCCAGTGCAGGTTCCCCCGGAGCTGCGGCAGGTGTTGCTGGACTTTACGATCTCGTACTTGCTGGAGCAGCCTGCCGACCTGCTGGACTACGCGGTGTCCTTCTTCAGCCGCTTGCAGTCTTCAAGGCCAGACAAGGCCAAGGACCAAGCCACGCCCACTGCACTGACGGCGCCCACGCCCGACGAGTCTGTCCTGTCAGACGAAGACGGTCATTATACTCATTATATTAACAGATTAACTAATATCCTGAACACACAATACTCTTTATTCCTAATGAAACACGCTCGACTCAATGTTCTGTTATCGCCGCTCCGCTTTAATTCAGTTCATTATTATCCGCGGCTCTGCCAAACAATGCACTATTTTTAAAATATCTCTCTTTTAAAATCGTTTTCCATGTAAATTAACCACTTCAATATTTTTGGTGATATAATTCTAAAGAATACAATATTAGGGGTCGGTTTGTTGACATAGACCTACCTAACTCGTGAGTTAACATTTTATTTTTGTACAACTAAAATAATATAGTGATTGCACAAAAAGCGACTCAGAAATTTGGCCCTAGGATAAACTTATACTGTATTTAATATATCCTAAAATTCATATCGGTTTGTAAGCTAAAACACAATATTAAAATGATCTAGATCATTTTTCTAATGTATTAGCTATCTATAATCACAATGCGTTCCAAATAAATATAATATTTTTAAATCAATAATTGTTAATAATTTAAATTATCAACTGAAAAAAAAAACATTAACAGACTACATATTATTTAATATATAATAATAACAGAAGAGTAAATTGAAGCATAAAATGTCAACCTTTTGTAGACTGTGACACAAATACAGCACTCGTAATAATTTCTCACCTTGAAGGATTCCAAGTTTGGTCTTTATTCAATCATCCTTTGTGAATTTGTTCTGATTATTGGTATTTGGAACAATTTTTTTTTGCAATATCATTGTATTGTAAACTAGGAATAGATTGATTGTTTCGATATCATTGCATGATCATAATTATGCTAAGAGTGAAACATGGCATGCTAAGATCAAGGCTGTGCTGTGTTTGTTTCCTGAATTTGTATTAAAAAATATATTTATATTTCTCAGTAATACAATTGTAAATTTTCATTGTAAAATGCAGAACCACCTGTGACAAGATTTAACTCTCGGAGGAAATCTGTCTTCGCCGAGACATACGATCCTGAAGAAGATGACGATACCGATGATGAAGGTAGTCGTTCTGTCCACCCGAAATCTGATGAACAGAGAGCTAGATTAGCGGAAGCCGTACGCGGCATTCTTCTCTTTAGAGCTTTAGATGCTCAACAAATGCGAGAAGTACTCGACGCCATGTTCGAGATGAGAGTCGCTCCTGATGATTATATCATCAAACAAGGAGATGACGGTGACAATTTTTATGTCATCGAAAGGTATTCATTATTCAAATTATTGGCTTAGATTAGATTCTCTAATAAATGTTTATTTTAGTGGTAAGTTTAACGTGTTTGTGCGGAGTGATGATGGAAACGAACGTCAAGTCCACATGTACGACGGAGCTGGGAGCTTTGGCGAATTGGCCTTGATGTACAATATGCCCCGTGCAGCAACCGTCCGAGCCGTCACCCCCGGAGCTCTATGGGCCATGGACAGGCAGACTTTCCGTCGCATCCTACTTAAGAGCGCATTCCGAAAGAGGAAGATGTACGAACGGCTCTTAGATCAAGTACCCATGCTTAAAGCATTGCAGGTTTATAAATATGAATATAATTAATTATTATCAGTACATAATAATAATAATATATACTAATTTCAGCCATACGAGCGTGCTAATTTGGCCGACGCTTTGATACCAAAAACAGTGAACAGCGGTGAATTGATCATCAAACAAGGTGATACAGCCGACGGAATGTACATCGTCGAAGATGGAAAGGTTCGAATCTCTATCACCTGTGAGGATGGCTCCAATGTTGATATCAAGGAACTCGGTTAGTACATATTGAAAATATATTATTATACATGTTTTGTGATGATCATAATTTTTTAAAATAATTCCAATATCTACCGTGCTTTGATGAGCTTTATTTAGTAGAGATTAAGACGCCTTGTGGCTCAGTGTAACGAATTCGTGTTAGTGTAACGAATTCGTGAGTGAAAACTCTCGGGTTCGATCCACAGCACTTGTAAAAATGGTGTCACTTGGTAGATCTACTAAATCTGAGGGACTCATTGCTGTGGTGTGTGGCCTGGGAAACCACCTCTACTTTATTATCCCGTAAAGGTGGTCTGGTCAACCCCTTACAAAGTGACTCCTGTCAATAGGGAAGGTGTCACGGTATTTATTTATTTAGTAGAGATGCGTATGATAGATGGAAACAAGTCCAAAGATCCGTATCCGAAATATACTTAGATGGTAGCCGGCTACCTTTATTTATCTTTCTTAATAATAAATACAATGATTATTTCATTGTATGATCTACTTGTACGGCCGGAGCGGAATATTTCTTAGACTTGCTCATCCCTTAATTTTGTAATAAGTAACAATTCAAAATAATATCGATGCCGGATTCTAATTTATTTATTTTCATATTATTATTCTAGGAAAGGGAGGCTACTTCGGTGAACTGGCTCTGGTGACTCATAGCCCGCGTGCTGCTTCTGCTTATTCCGATGGACCTTCTAAGTTAGCCTGTGAGTTATAACTTCACCAAATAAGACGATATTTATTATGAATTATGCATTTATTTAATTTTGGTTTATAGTCTTGGATGTAGAAACATTTGAACGTCTGCTGGGACCGTGTATGGACATCATGAAGAGAAATATCGATGATTACGAAGACCAACTGGTGAAGATGTTCGGTTCAAAGGCTGGCGTTGAGGATATTCGATGAAATGTCTGAGTGGACAAATGTTACAACTGCGTGTCTGTACGCACATAGTATATTCACTTTTCCTCATCTTTCATTGTCACCCACTATTGGTACCTTCCTAACATTCCTCCTTTATTTTCCTATTATCTATCATTGACAATATATATATATATATACATAATTGAATTATTACTATTCTCAATATTGAACTAATTTATTATTATTGTTTGATGCTTCCCAGTGTCAGTGTGTAATGTTTACTTTTAGTGCTGCATGCATTTAGACATTCTAATTTTTTTCAACATGAGAGAAAATCTAAATGCATGGTTTATAACGGCACAAATCTTGAAAGTATTAATCTATATCATTATATTACCTAATATATTGAAGTGTATGTAAAAATATATTACATACATAAGTGTTAGCTTTATGTGTTTATATATATAAATTAAATAATATTCTTGAAAGGAAAAGATTATCTTCATTCACCGAGGGCCACTAGTGTTTATTACTTTTCTAAAATGAGCATATATTAAATGTGAAATAATTCTAGTGACCCTACCGTTCTCAAATGTGAATGTGGCTCTTTCGATTAAGTATTTGTGAAGAATAACCTTTTAAAAGAATATTTCTCATTGTTTGTTATAATATTGATGTGTAGTACAAGATATATTTATTCATTAACATATTGTTTTTCTTTTGAAAGTATTTATTTTACGTTGTCGCCGGTTTTTTTTTATATCTTCTCCGGCGTTTAATCTCATTTAAATATGTTTGGTTGTTTCATTTTATTGAATCTTTAATCTACTTGTTGATTTACTTCTCTAAATGTATGTAATTTAATTGTGCCATCTGGTTGTTTTTTTTTTTTACAGATCGATTGCCATAATTATTTGATATTTTGCATAAATTAATTGTGAATCTCAAATTGATTAATCTCATTATTTGCAAACTTGTACATATCGACATGTCAATCTCTTTATTTATTGTTTTGTGTTTTTACATGGCCCGGTTCCTGTCGTCCGGGCATGTTCTCTTATAAATGTGTATTTTGTATTTGAAAAATGTTAAGAAAGGTGTATGTAGTGCCATTGAATTTCTTGTATTTAGGCAAATATATGTGACCCCCGAGAATCACTATCCGATTATTTTGAAATGTACACTGCCGATATTTATGTCGACGAGGAATTGCTTTTTATTTTTGACACGCATCGGATTTGCTGGCGCCATTTCCAAGTCGTCGTAGGTGAGAAAATTGTGAATGGTATCGATCAACAGGGTAGTGGATTTAAAGGCGAGAGTAACCGAATGTTATTATTATATTCTATTAAATTTGGCATTGCTGTAAAACAGTTTGATAATCCGCAGTTCATTACCGACTGAATTTATTTTAGTGATTTGTGTCGCTTCAAATTGTTTCAAATCGGTGATAGGGTATCTTTGTCGAAATGTTATGCGTTTGAAGCGGCTCGGTATATTTTACCACCGTTGTAAGGACGGTTCGCTGTCGTCGGTTGTTTAATTTCCTTCTCCCGGTAATCGTATTAATTATTGTGTATTAGCATTACTAATGTTCTATCTTCCGTGGTGTTCTATCTGCACATGTATTTCGTAGCGATGGTTTAATTATAGGATTATGTCCCAGTGCAGGCCGCTGGTCTCGAAGGTGTATCGGCTGTTTCCAAACATTTTTATTAAAAAAAATATTTAAAAATTCAGACTGATAATTTGTCTATGAAAATGCTATTTGTTATTATTATTCAATACACACTCGTCTATTTCTCAACGGAACCAAAAAGTTATATTTGTATTTTCCTAGCGTAAAAGAATTTCCTCGACAATGCCTTAAATGGCGTTTTGCCGTTCACTGACAAATCATTTCACGTCTTACTATTATTATACCCTCTGGTTTGAAATGTGTACTGTATGTATTAAGTAGGCTATATGTGATAAATATATCCTGTATTGTTACGTTGTAATGATCCATTATTCACGTGTTACTCTTATTATATATATAATATATATATAAAGCACCAATGTTTTTTTTTTTTTGTTATATTATTAGTGCATGTTGGCTGCCATATCAAAATTATTAATGTGATAGTCTATAAGTGGATAATAATTAATTGTTTGCACACTCACACACATACAGTTTATGTTTATTTGGGCGCAATGATTGGAAAGGTCTCTGTGAAGTGAACGGATGGAAATATATATTTTGGGGGACCAAATCATGATGTAGTGTTTGGAATGCACAATAACCGCTCGATAATAATACATATCAGTAGGTTGACTGTCTCCAAAATCCGACGGCGTTATGTGTTTTTATTGTAATCTGCTCTGCGCACTCTTTATATTATGTTACAATTAACTCATTCAATCTGGCTTCCCCATGTAATGAGCTTACACATCCAAAGTATTTATATATATATTATAATATGTCAAACTATAAATACAATTATGTTGTTTGTTTGTAGATTTAATCGGATTTTTATTTCATTAACCCTATTGTCCCTCATATTATACTCGCTTCCGATGTAAAGTGATTTACATTATAAATATATTGGGTGAGTAATTCAAACAATTTAATGGCATCTAAAATTCAAACAATTCAACAATGGATTCCCAGGCGTATGTCGTCGTAAACTTACTGTAAATACGATAGTAGAATTACTTAGTTACACTTATGATTGGTTTTTTGTTAGTTAATGGCGAGGCACTAATTAACAAACAACAGTACAGCAAAGCAACTCTATTACCATCTTTAGGGTGTACGTTTACTAGGAATCCCAAGCTTTAGTTTGAAGAAAATTCATTCACAGAGTTTATGTAGTACCAAATTGATTTACTGCAAGTGGATACGATTGGTGATATCAGTCTTGTGATGTGCCAAAGTCAAATGAATATTATAGTTTAACACATATCTCTTTGGAGTGCAATGAAGAGATATAAAGACAGTAGTATAATGCTCGATTGATCATAATGATGTGTAATTTTTTCATATGAGTGCCATAATAAAATAAAATTTGTTTGACTTGAGCACATCACTGGGTTTCACCAATAGCCTTGCTTCTTGAAATTTATTCAATGATTATGTATAGAAAAAATGAACTTCATTATAGTCAATTTGTGATTTGTAATAAATTGAAATAAAAAAACCATATTTCTTAAAAATAATTTATATTTAATTTGCACAGTAAAATGGTTCGGTGATGAAATTAATAGGAAGATAGTTCACTACACATTGATATTATCAGAGTCTTTATTATAAACAGCCATGATCTTCTCCATGATTTCCCAGTTCTTCTCTTTGGTCAGGTCCTTGGTGAAGAGCTGCAAGATTGAGAGAGTGGTAATATACTAGTATACTAATATATAAAGTGACAAGACTCACCGTGTACCAAGGAGTGTCCTCGTTCAGGGCCAGAGTGAGCGGCACCACTACTCCGAGACAGTCCAGGGCCAGACACAGGCAGGCCACGGCCACATGAGGAGGCTGGTAGTCCAGCACGGCCGGAGACAGGTACAGGTCCTGCAGGAAGGCCATGGCCGTGCGCGCGATGGGCGTGGCTTGCCACTCCTCGGCCGGCAGCCACTGTCTCAGCGAGGCCAGGTAGTGCAGCAGGTAGCGGTGCGCCAGAGGAATGTCAAGCTTGAACTGCAGAGTCCTCAGGATGAAGAGCTCCGCCGAGGACACGGACATCTTGAGGCGCAGGTACTCGTCGGCCAGGTCCAGAGGTCCGCTGCTCCTGTGCACTGTCTGGTGGCAGACATTCACTACGTCGCGCAGCTTCAGAGGCTCGTCGCGCAGCTTGGCGGCCAGGCACAGGCAGCCGGCGCCGATCATCTGTGGTTATGGTAATAATGATGTTATAATAATGATGTAATTATGATTAGAGTATTATAGTCTGTTAGTATCAGGAACTCACGCAGTAGTCATAGAGGCCAGCGTCCATGTGCTTGTAGAAGGAGTGCAGCAAGACAGCGGCGGTGGCTGTGGTGGCCGCGCTGGCTGCTAGCTTGGCGCTGCACTCTGCCACGAACAGGGCCGCCTGTGTTCCTGTTACACTCTTCATGTTCTGGTTCATACTCTGGTGCAGGTACTCCGCGCCCTTGGCCCTGCTCCTGTCCCTTGTCATTCCTTCCATAATCCTTGTCACTGTCAGTGCGCTAACCTAAAACAACAACCGTCACCGGCAACTTCCTTGACAACAACAAAATATCATTTATGCATACATCGTAAACAATCCACGACTGTAAATTTAAAAAATAAATACACACTGGTGGGTTTGCGAAGTATTTTTTGTATAAATCTTCTTCTTCATCTACATCTTCTACATCTTCTACATCTTCAAATCGAGAAATAATTATCCATCTTAAAAATAATCGACTACAAAACACTATTGGATATGAAATAAATACAATAAAATTGTTTAAAAATCTTAAATATTTTAAATTATTAGCTTAGGCTCTTCTCTTCAGTAGAGTGACTCTTTTCTTAATTAATTATTTAACAAAAAATACACACGATTTTTCCAAATTGAAAAACCTTTCACACCAGTTCCTATAAATATCGTAGCTGTCTCCCTCTTTTCACTGTTTTACCGGGCATCTTCCTGTTAAAGCATTTTTTTTTACAAATATGAATTGTGTTGCAGTAGAATATTAGGTCTTGCTACTTGGAATGCTGCGAAAGTCTCATCTCTTTTACTCAAAATGGAATTTTAAAGGATACAGGTGAGATAAATAAAATAAATACATGGTTATAATCTCATATTTTTAAAATAAATATTATTTTACAGTGTGAGGGAGCACATGGAATTATAAAATTTATTGCACACTCTCACATCTTCAAAATAATTACAGTTTCTGGATGACAAAATGCTCAAATAAAAACTATCCGCATATTCTTTGGGAAGGATTTTGTTATTCTTGCTGTGGTGAAGCCATTCCAAAATCTATAAAAAAAAATATTTATAATTTCCAAATGAGATTATTAAAATAAATATAAGCACCTGTCCCTCGGCATCTTTCCAATAGTTTGATGTTGTATTTGATAAAATCAAATCTACAGCTTGAGGAAGTAAATTCAACCTTACTGATTTGGAAGTCACTATTGAATTTAAATCATTACATATCAATACGTGGTTTTGAGCGATCAGTATGATGGCTATAATTATAATGTCACATAAAAATGTGGCCGAAGATTCCGTACAACTGACTCTGAAATACGATAAATATTAAAATCAACCAATTTAACCATTTATATTAATTACTTACTCTGTCATGTGAATGTGTGTTTTGGCCATTAGTTGAAGGAGCCATGTTTTTAGTGTTGAATTCGTCTCAAAATTATTCTTATAAAAAATTGACAATATTGATTTTAAAACTGTGATATGAATTCTGAAAATGAAAAATATATCAAAATTATTTACTTGTTTTTTTTTTCAATGCTCATTTTATTGTACCCATTGTATTTCAATGCTGAATCGATTATTTCATTTATCCAGAATATGGATTGTTTTGATTCGGTGGAAGCTGCCAATTTCGATCTCACACAGCATGATTTTTTCAATAGATCTTCACTGAATTCCCACCAATCGCTTGGCGATGTCAAAGCATTCAAGTGATCGCTAGACAATTCACAACATATTTCGACATAATATTTCCATCCCTAAAATAGACAACTACTTTATTATTTGTGTTCCAAATAAATAAAAAGAATATTACATAATGATTCTCTTCGATTTTTTCCCAATGTTCAACAATCTCGTGAGATATCATTTTGACACAATCTTCCCGGGTATTTTTATTTGTCAAGCATCTCTTGATTACATTTGTGAAATTCAACAGGAATTCATCATTATCATTAACGATAAAGTATTTATCGAAAACAAATTTGAAGAGTTTTGAAAACATTGGAGTTATATCGACAGCAGGTATTACTTCGCACAATTCAGGTAAAATATGCAACATGTCATCTGTTGTATCCTGAAAAACAACTATTTGTAAAAAGTACATCTTAAATTCAATTTAATTTTATTTACCTCATTTATGATTTCCGATTTCAAATAGTTATTTATAAAATTCAATGCAGAAATTGATATTACAGACTGCCTGGTAGCCAACATCAGACATGGTTTTTTGAAATTTTTTCCACCGTGGAAGAGATCATGTAAAAAATACCAGTTCAACGGTGGCAATGGTTTTGGGAATTTTCTCGAGAGGCATGTTACGCATTCTAAAAGTATGTCATCGAACACATCGAATGAGCGATTTGTAATCTGTAATAATTAATAAAATTATTGGTATATCAGATAGCCACTTAATGAAAATTTTGCAATTGAAGTAATCAAATTAAATTTTCAGTACACAATTTTAAGGTTGGGATTCCATGTCTTTTGTTTTTCTCAACCAATCAGATAAAACCTCTATATTTGATTATAAATAAACTTCCATTCTTCATCATTTTAAAGATGGACATTTCCTATTAACACCATGTTTAACATTATCGCATGGATTACTCGAGGCTCCAAAATGATATAAATGGTTTTATAATGATTTTTCAAATAATCCAGGGGGGCAAGCGACCCCTCTTGCACCCCCACCCCGTGCGGGCACCCATGTATACAACGGTTTCCAGTCTCTGGATATTCAGGCAAAAATTTATTTGATAGGAAGACAAGCAATCACTCTTTTGTTTTCTCTATTTGAATATGAAATGAATTGAATTCAAAATTATATAATTTTTGTTTTTTATTACCATTTTCCTCAGGAATTCCATGACACCCCTGACAACACTTGAGGGAGGGAGATAATTTGTTGAAGAAGGCTCTTGCTGACCTTGTGTCTGGTATGTTCCACTTCTGTATTCGTTGATTTCTCGATACATGAATTGATAGCACATTTCCGAAATTCCCGACAGTGTTTCGTGATTAGCAAATTTGAAACAATTTCCCCAGCATTCACCTAGTCAAATTATTTATTTTTGTTATTTGATTTCTTTTAAATAAGATACGATCATTACTTGGGATATAATCTAAGATATCTTCAGGTTTGGGGACATCATCGGAGTCGGTTGCCGGCTGTTGATCTTTAGGCAGTTTGATATCAGATCTGAAGATGCTCGGTAGCTGTTTGAAAGCAATATCGGTAACTTTAAAAGTTGATAGGGCGACAAACGCAGCATTAGCAACATCAGCATTGTGATGATCCAAGGCAAAGTTCCAAAATGTTGAAATTATATCATTCACAAACGCGTCATATTCTGTGTCTTCGATTTTTAAGGAAGGCACCACAGAGAGCAGTTCACAAACGCTAAAAAAAAAATATGTAAAGAAAAAAATAATCTTTCATAAGAGATTTTTTTTTACCATTTTTGGACAGCCGGTCTTAGATCTTTTTTCAATTTTGGAGAAAGGACTTTCCATGTACTGGGTGGCGATACAATGTGAGCAAGCCACAAGGCTTTTAAAGCCTCCAAAGCCAAACAAAATGCAGCACTGGTATCAAGCTCAGTGCAACGACTCAAAATACTGGATATCATCGGAACTAATTCTGTACCATAATTTTCAGCTCTGTGGAAATATGATACTATTTTACAAAGATCTTATATAATTATCACTTGAATTTTGCAAACCTGGTTTCACATAAATGTTTAATGGCGGCAGCTTTGGTAATAAGATATTCAGTCTTGGAATCATTATGAGCATTTAATTTATTATCATCGAGTAATGACTGTAAATATGGATAGCATCTTAATTGATTATCAACAAGGATTAAGTGAATATCAATAAGTAATGATAGTGGCAATAACTTGCTGTTTACAAGGCCTTCGCAAAATCGTACAATCGAATGTACATTTTCCTAAGGATTTTTTTTAATTAGTACACATTTAAATATTGTTATCACATAAAAAGATATTAGCTTTACCTTTGCGAATGCCAATTGAGGAATCCCCCTAATGTAAACAAGAGTTTCTGAGGGTTCTTTTGCTAATTTTGTCATATAAATGATTACGGGTAACAAACTCAATGCTAGGCTTTTATCCGAGTTTGCTGTTTGTAATAATATGTGAAACAATTTGATTTTGTTGATTATTTGTTTTTTTCCGTTGCCGGTATTTTGTAGCATCAATGCTTTCAAAAATAGATTGATTTCTTTTTGTAGTTTAGGATTTGTTAAAGATTCACATTGCTCAAGCCAATCGTCACTGTCTTTTTCAGATACAACAATTTTACTGTGGGTGTGTAAAAGTTCCAATACACTGTATATTTTTATATTTGTCATTTTGATGGCTTTTACAATTTCAATATCAGATAGCTGAATAATATTTATTGAAGGTTTTATATCAGTTGTGACGATATTGATAAATAAAGCTTTCATTTCAATAAGAATATCTTCCGCTATAAATGTAGGATGATGTAACCAATGCAACAGTGCGGACGCAAGCATTAATGATGAAATAGAGTCATGGCATAATTTATGTACAACTTTGCCTGCAAGAAAAATAGAACAGTTTAAATTATCTGGTAAATACATACGTGCATAAATCAATAAATAATGAACACTCACATAGTGAGAGTAAATCCAAAATATAAGTAATTGGACAAATCAAAAGAGTACTGCATAAAATTCCTAAGACTGCCTCGGCAGATAGTGATGCGTGGGATGTTTTCATTACTTTAGTTAATAATGTAAAACATGATCTGGGATCGTACTGATGTAATATTAAATAATATGAAGCATTTGCTAATAATAAGCTTGTAGCTAAAATCATTTCTCTGTGGTTATTGTCTAGTGCCCAATTAGAAACTTCAAAATATATTTTGCTCGAGAAAATACAACTTAGTTTTGAACATATCTGAAAGTGGATATAAAAAATAATAAAAATGATTATTTTACACAAACAATCCTGCTCGATGATGTTCACATTCCTAGAAATCAGGGGTAGGCAAACTTTTTGAATGAAAAGTCAAATTCAGGGATTTAAAATGAATGGTGGGCCTAAGTATAGAAATGTTACAAAAAAAATATCACAAGAACAATGGTACTTTTTAAATTCAGACCTTGTTTAAAAATGTATATAATAGTTTGTCTGCCCCGGAAATAGTTTAATGAAACTAGAAACAACGAGCACGCTTGTAGGTGTATTTTTACTAGTGATATATTGATAAATTAGCTGTGGCAACATAAGTAAATATAAAAAAAGAAGTATTGGCTGTATTACCTTTTGCAGGGTGATGCATTCAAATATTAAAATTAATTGCAATGGATCATGATTTAATTGAAGCAGTGTTTTCACCATTTCCTGACCAGTATTTATGTTTGATTTTGAAGGGTAGCAAATTAAATGAATAAACACTGGTCTCATCAGTTTTAAAGCCAGTTGATTAATTCTAGAACAAATAGGTTTAAAAATAAATTTGGTCATTATATTAAAATGAAAAATATCTAATAACCTTGTATTGTTCAAGCAGATTGCTTGAGTTTCTGACAGAATGTCACAGATAGATTCCTCGTGGTGCTGTAGCACAATTATGAACGGATGTTGTGGTGGAACGAGAGACCATTGCGATGAAAATTCATTCCTTTTAGTCAAGTTTTCTAGTGATGACGTTATTAAAATTTCGGATATGATTGGAATGACACATGAGTAATTTCTGAATAATAATAATAATTTATTTAGTCGGCACTTCACTAAGTAGACAAGATCCTGAGTAGTAAAATATTGTACGAAGTTAGATGTAAAACTTACATGACATTGGGTAACATAGTCATAACTAATGATATGGCCTCTGATTTTGATAAGTAACCGCAATTTATTAGTTTTTGAAATCCATAGCACGCAGTCAAACTGACAATTTTGCTTTTTGATAAACATTTCTCCTTGAATTTTTCAAATAATTCTGATGTAGTTCCTCGTAGTAGTGAATTGTTAGAAGAGTCTATTATTCGTTGTATCAAAATATCAACGGCTTCAGCGACTAGAATACTATTTTCTGATCGGAGTTTGTATTCGATTTCATCCATTATTAACTATTGAATATAAAATATCAATGGCAAATATGTATTATTTGATTATCAGAATACTTTTTATCTTTTGTACACGGAGGTTACACTTTTAGACGAAATGTCATATTGCATCTGTTGCGATTGTTGCCATTGTATGAAACGACGTTTTATGTTAGGTACTTTTTAATCAATTATCGCATTATCTACATTAAAAAAAGATATTAAAAAAAATATATAATTTTAATTCTTTTTCCATTTTCCGCAAAAAATTTAATCAAAAAGATTTTATAAACAAGACAATGGAAATGTTGCCATCTGACACTATATGTCAAATTTGAAGTAAAGTTTAAACAACATTTGTGTTTAGTTGTTTTCAACGCGAGCCACACACATAATCTGCTATGTACTCGTTATAAATAATTGTAGTAAAAAGAATGACATTTAATTGTATAATATGCAGTGATCTTTTGTCTGCTTCTGATGAGATTTATGGAACTCGTTGTGGCCATGCCTTTCACCAAACTTGCCTCTTAAACTGGGTCGAACGGTAATCACTAATGCTATATTCTATCGCTAATTATAAAGTCCCTGTATTCATATGTTGTTTAGATCAAAAACCTGCCCACAATGTAGGAATAAAACCACAGAAAAAACAATTTTTCGTTTATACTTTAATGTAGTCAGCTCTGAAGGAATCACCCTTGATGTTGGTGTTTTACAAAATAAGCTAGATAATGCAGAGTTTTCACTGAAAGAGAAATGTCGAACAATCACAGATTTACAACAAGAAATTGATAAGTTAAAATCGAAGAATGAAACATACAAGTGAGTGTTTTTTTATTTTGTACTACAAAATAAATCTTAAATTTTATAATTTTGCTGTTATAGGACTGATGCTAAAGAAAACAGAGACAAATTGGACTCTAAAGAAATAGCTATTAAAATGCTTAAAGAACAAATAAATTATCTCAAAGATCAAAATGGCGAAATAACTAGTTTGAAAGAAGAAAACTCAAAATTAAAAAAATTACTCGAGTCTTGTAAAAGGTAGTACTGTTAAAATGTTCGTAAATTATTATTGCCTATTGGCACAATATTTATTTTTTACAGTCTAAATGAAATTATCGTGGCAACTGCAGATGATGTAAATTCACTCGTCAGTGAAAATCTGGGTGTTGTCAAATTATGTACCTGGGTAACTGTTCTTAAAAAGTAATCCCCTTTATAAATTAAATAAATGACACATTCTTCATAATCCTATTTTTTTTCAGGCAAGTATTGGAATCAGAATCAAAGAAAAAAATCTTACGTGAAAGTGTACGAAAGTTGCAAAATGAAATATCAGAGGAACATAATAAAAATAGTAATATGAAAAACAGGATAAGGTTGGGTAAAATATTTTAAATGTAGGTATTTTATAATCTTGAATTATGTAATTAATTTTAGAGACATGGAAGAAATAATAAGTGATCTGGAGAAGAGAATAAAAGAGAAAGATACATCAATCGAAAAATCTTCTAATAAATTAAGTAGAGAAAATACATCTGATATTATTTTTGATACACCTGAAGTAAGTACTTCTAAAAACAAACGAAAAAGGGAAGACCTATTGGAAAACCCCCCATGCAGTTCCAATGAAAACCTCAATGAAAAAGTAATTATTTTATTAGTATTATTTACACATTAAACAAAATGGTTTGTGGATAAATGGTTTTTCTTTTACAGAAATCAAATTTAAATAATGAAAATCAGGATTCCCCATACTTCAATTTAAGACAAGGCAATGCAGTTTTAGCACAGTTCAAAATGAAAAAAAAATTAATAACATCGCCGACGAAGGTATGCTTAATATTATCTAAATAAAATATTTTTTTATCATCGTTATTATAATTTTAGTTTACAATATTCAATAACGATAAGCCTACTAAATTTGGAAGCTCAATGTTTAAGAACACTAGTGGTAATACATCGAGTGAAAATGAAATGTTGTATGATGGACTGGGCGGTCATTCTAAGCTCGACACATTTCCTTCTGCTCAACAAAACAAAAATTCAATTTTTCAACAAAAAAAATCAAAAGCTGTCTTTAAAAGAGTTCAGAGGCCACCCGATCAACAGACTCTAGATAATATATTTAAAAAATAAGTTGTGCAATTGAAAAACATTGTATGAATCAATTGAAAAGAAGAATTTTGTGTGTTTGATTAATTAAATGTTAAATTATTGAATTCAATGTTTTATTGAAAATCTACAATGTGTACTTTCAAAAGTATTATACCGAAATCATTCATATTTTTGTCATCATACGAATCTTGTCAGATTGTAGTGACAGCTTTAGTATTGCCATACTTTTAACATAATTTTATAAAATAAATAATGAAAAGCCATACAGATTAGCATGGAAAAAGTATGGAGACTTATCAGCCTGCAAGCGATGGATATGTTTAGTATCGCCTTGCTAATTTGTATAAACTATTTAGTTTGTAGAAAAATATGCATAATACATAGCATAAATCGTGTAATTAGTGATTCGGATGACAGTAGAGAGTAGTGACAGCTGAGTGCAGTGGAGATGTCTTTCTTGCGAGGTTCTGCCACTTTTGTCTGGTGCACGACTTCTGTACTGGGCAAGGGAGCCACTGGAGCTGTCTACCAGGTACGAGGACATCCACAAACCAATATCGAGACCTTTACCGAACCAATAATAATCTTTATTTTAAACCAGGGGGTGAACAAAAATAATGGGGAGCCAGTTGCGGTGAAAACATTCAACCAGCTCAGTCATATGAGACCCCACGAGGTCCAAATACGGGAATTTGAAGTTTTGAAGAAAGTTAAGCATGAAAACATTGTCAAATTGTTGGCAATCGAAGAAGAGCAAGAGGGTAGAGGTAAGGTTATTGTTATGGAGCTGTGTACGGGAGGAAGTCTCTTTAATATATTAGATGATCCTGAAAACACATACGGTCTTCAAGAAAAGGAGTTTTTATTAGTCGTTGAACATCTCTCTGCCGGTATGATACATTCTGTTTAATTTCATCTGGAGTCGATTATATTAGTATTATTTTTTATTGTTTTACAGGCATGAAACATTTAAGGGATAACAATATTGTGCATAGAGATTTAAAACCGGGTAACATTATGAAATTTATTAATGATGATGGTACCACAGTGTATAAGCTCACAGATTTTGGAGCTGCCAGGGAATTAAAAGAGGATCAAGAGTTTATGTCACTCTATGGTACTGAAGAATATCTTCATCCTGATATGTATGGGCGTGCTGTGTTGAGGAGGCCCGTCGGCAAAACATTTGGTGCTACAGTGGATCTGTGGTCTATAGGTATTATAATTAAATAAAAATATTCAAGGGGTTCTTATTTATTAGATTTCTATTCATTAATCAGGAGTAACTCTCTATCATGTGGCAACGGGGAATTTGCCATTCAGACCATTTGGAGGTCGAAAAAATAAAGAAACTATGTACTACATAACAAAAAAAAAAGCCTCCGGTGTTATCTCAGGAATCCAAGTGGTGGAAAATGGAAGAATCGAATGGGGAAATGAATTACCGAATCATTGTCAGCTTAGCGTCGGTCTGAAGAAAATTATAACACCCTTACTAGCCGGATTATTGGAAGTCGACCCTGAGAAAATATGGAGTTTTGAAAGATTTTTCTCTGACGTCCAAGAAAGGTTGAGTGCAGTTCCTGTTTGTATATTTTATGTGAATAAAGCTAGCATTATAAAGGTATTATAACATTTTAATTTTAATTTTGCTTTTTAAAAATATGATTAATATTTTTAGGTATTTTTAAAATTAGACGATTGTCTTAAAAATTTGCAATATCAGGTTTGTGAGCAAACTGAAATTTTACCAAATAATCAAATTATCATATACAACGATCAACTTTTAACATCGATCATAGATGAAACTACATTAGGTATTCTTTTATATCTTGAATAATTTTTGTTGATATTAATTAAAAGTGATTATTTATTCCAGTTAAAAATTATCCGTCCACAAGTGAAGACAATCCTTTGATGTTATTTAGTCGTAATAATAATGCTTGTTGTTCGATTGGATTATCTCCAGAATATGAAATACCCAAGTTCCCTGTGTTTCCTAATTTAGTATCTGTTGAAAATGATGCCAGCCAAGCTAAAGTAGGCTGAATTTATATTTTTTATATTAAAATAATCGTCCAGAATTGTATAAATGTAATAATGTTTTTACAGGTAGCTTGTAGCGTCGGTCATGTAATAAAAAGACGTGTAGAAATGCTATCGTTAGGTTCATTTTTGACTGCAGAAAGTGTTAAAAGATGGACAGCGATGTTGAAAGCTGCTTTGACTGCTTTAGCCATGCGTGCCTCATCATTAGCAGTGTTAGCCGCGAGATTAGCCGACACTGCAAAAGCATTAGATATCGTATCTCAGTCTACTGATCATATAAATGCATTGGTATATATGATTTGTGCATTGATATACTTTAAAAGAACCCTGAAAGTTAATAATAATTTATTTTTCAGTTGTCGAAAAATTCATCAGATGAATCCATCACTGATCCGTCGCACACTCGATGGACACAAGAAATGCACGCATTGAGTGATGAAATGTCTGCCGGTTGGACAACGGCAATTGGCCAGTTACACACTCGCTATGTCGCCGGAGATGCCTTACAATCTGAATGGACTCAGGCAACTGTCGATATTAAATGTCCATATCAACATCGTTTACCTCAGAGAGCCAAGACTTTAGTTGATAAGTACGATTTTCACACTCATAAGTTTTTGTTTTTTTTTTGTGAGTGTAATTTATACATTTTTAAAAGGCTTAGAGATTCATGGCAACATCTTGTAAGAGATAGAGCCGCTCGATCACTCACGTATAACGATGAACAGTTTCATGCGCTTGAAAGGGTCAAAGTAAGTGAAGCCGGAAGAGCGGCCAAAGCATTACTGGATCAAGATTGCTGTCCTCACGCAGCAGCCACTGCCGAAGCTCTCGAAGACTGGTATGCGTGATGAATGTTTCAAATAACTGTGATAGTTTCTAATGATATAATTTGTTTCAGGTATAAAGTGGCTCAGACTGTTCATTTACAATCTCAAATATTAGACAAAGACTTGACAACGGCAGATATGAAACTTCGAGCTTTCGGTGGAAGAATGAAGGAAGGTGTGAATGTAATGAAAGAACAACTCGATGCCACCATAAAACAGGTCCGTATTAGATTGTGTTTAATCAAAATTTTATTTATTTTCATAAAACTTTCAGGTTATTAAATCGAAAGATAACTCAGTGGAGCATGAAGAAAAGTTAGCCAACACCGATGACCATAATAAGGATGATGATGCTGCGGAAAAGTTGATCGATATAGAAAACAATCAGGCCATAACTGTCGGTCTAAGAACAATGTTTTCACTACAAGATGAATTGGCATCGGTCTTAGCGCAAAATTCTGAATTAATCAAATATGTACATAAAATCCAGAAGATTTGCAAATGTGAAAATTCTAGCAGCTAGCATTTAAAAGACCTGCCGAAAAGCAGCAGACATCTAGAGACCAATCTTTGATTGAATATTCCTAAACTCGGGGCTTTATAAACGGTATTATTATATGTGTAAGTAGATAAATTTTAAATTGAAAAACTATATTTCTATAATATGATCATTAAATACTCAATCTGTGATGCTATTTTTTTTATTAATCACATATGATTTAAAAAAACATTGATTTGATTATAACTTTGCACTATTAAATTGCAATTTCTTACACATTCCTTTGTACATATTCATAAAAATTAGGGAATGTCTTTTTACAATATTCATACATATATTTTTTGCAATAAAATTATATTTTTTACAATTATATTTTGTTTTTATAAATATTTAAATAATTTTAAGGATTTCATCAATATAATTTACTACTTGTCTTGTCAAGAATATTCGGTATCATTGAGAGATATATTTTTGGTGTGATGAGTCAGTCTATACATCCTGTGTCTTTCTTGAATTGCCAAAAAATGATCCAAGAGTGTATCGAAGTTTGGTGAAACACTCCTATTTTTCAATGGCTCTGTTCTGTAATTTAGAAATAAATTTACCGTACATATATTTTTATTAAATTAATTTAATTTTTTACCTGTCGCTCGTAATAAATGAATGCGGTACACATTGCAACCGTTTCCTCAATGTATGGAATGCTTCTGTCTGGGGCAAAAGCATTAATAGTCCATAAAGAGCATTTCTTAAAGCTTCAGCATCTTTACCACCGAGTAAATCTAATCGCAAATCTATAAAAACAAAAATTTTTAGTGGACAAGTTAATTAAAATGTGACATTGATAACTTACATGCAAATATCGGAGACTCAATCAATTGAACTAACTTGTCGATTTCTGTCAGAAACTCAACTGTGATTTCCAACGTTCCGCTGATAATTAATTAAGGATAAATAGCAAACTTAAAAAAAACAGTGTGAATGATAAAAAGGATACAATAACTTGATCAATTTGTTGCAGTGTGTGTAATTTTGAGTTAATAAACATAAAGCAACCAAGGCAACTGGATTATGACACCAACTCTTATACAGACATACAAATAAATTTCGAGTGGCCTGAAAATAATCGTATTGTATAAAATTCATTAATAAACTCCATCGAAAATATTAACCTCGGATTCAAAGTCTTTCAGTGTATTTCTCAATTCGTACAGCTCGGCAGATGTCAACAATATCATATTTAACGTTTCGACCATTGTAGCGGCGAATTTTAAATTGTTTTCTTTCAATAAAATGTCCGATATGGTTCTATAAATCACTTCTGCATTCAACAAAACACACAACTGCCTGAAAATAAAAAAAAAATTAATAATTTTTTAATATAATAACCGATATGAAAATACCTGACAATGAACGAGCCTCTCTCGTCTAGCAATGAAGCATCACATGAAAATAATTGAAGTAAACTCACTAAAAACTTTTTATAATATGGACTAGATTGCACATCGGATATTTCCGTTGAGGAAACATTGAAAGATGTTGAGCAAATCTCGGCTAAAACGGCCAAGCTCTGTCTGACAACATCATCAGAAGGATCTGACAAGCTGCCTAATAATGCATCAAACATTTTCTCCGTATGTGTGAACATCTAAAATAATTAATTATAATATAATTCATCACAAAATGGCTTAATATAAAATATCACCACCTTTATTGGGACTTTATTATATAAATGCAGAATCCATCGTAGAACTGCTACTTTTGTTTGAACCGAATTATAATGTAAAAGTTGATTTAAAACTTCGATGACAGAGGACAAATCCAACTGCTCATGAATGAGTGTTTGACTTTCAATCAATATCGATTCTTCGTTGGAGTCTGTTTTTTCTTTTTGTATGTCTTCTGATTCAGACGTTATTAATTTCATCAAGCTATAATTCACAGCTAATGCAGTTGCTTTGATATCTGACACTATAAAATGAATGGAAAATATACAAAATAAATATTTACTATCTTAAATTATGAAAAAAAGGATACTTTTTCTGGTATCTCCATTATAAGACAGACACGGCAGCACTGCGGTGAATATTCCAGACATGTATGGTAACATTTGAGTCCCCGCTAGTTGAACAAACTCCTTGATCCATGTTATCGCTGTAAACTGTGTTTTCAAATAAAGAACAATTAATTTAATTAGAGGAAAATATTTTATATCAGTCAGTGTGATAAGTGTTTAATTTATATTTTATCACCTGCAAAACTTCATCCACTGCTTGGGCGTGAACTATTAATATATTTATCATTTTGGCAAAATCAACTCTGGATGGGTTAGTCTTGATACTTTGAAGAAAGAGCGCTAATTGTGCACCACACCTAATAGAAATATATATTAAAAGATTCAATCACAATAAGTATGCAATTAATTAAAAATAAATTATACATGTTTTTTATTTCTTGTTTGGGATCGTCCAGAATTCTGAAAAGGCCATCTAGTAATTCTGGTAAAAACACTACAAGATCAATATCGGGGACAGAGTCGAGGACTGTAACCCATGATATGATGAACTGTCTCGCTAATGGATTACAAGCGTATATTCTTTCTCGCAATAATGGAATGAACGCGGATAAATCAAAAGATGCATTTTGTGTTACAATATCCTAAAAAATATTGACAAAGTATAGATCATTAAAGTAAAATAAACATAAATAAATGTCTTACTTTCATCAACCGGTCTAAAAGTTCCGAAGCCTTTTTTATGCTTTGATCTGGATCGGTGGCAGTCTTACTCAAGGCATTGAAAATATCCGTAAAGTGTATTAATATTGAACCCTTGGCTACTTTAGCTAGATTATATAAGGTTTCACATGCAAAATACCGTACTCTCGTTTCGGCATCATTGAAACAAGCCAATATCGGGTGGATTAAATCAGGTAAATATTGAATACAATCCTTTAAACAAACAAATATATCTTTATTATTATATGTATTGAGAATATTCATACAAATTTACTTACAGAACCTAAAGCTACAGTAACGGCAGACAAACCAATAAGTCCACCTTTTCTATAGCTCGGGTTTTGAGCTGTTATGAAATCGTGTCCTAGAACTTTTAAAAGCCGTCTTATTTGAGTTATGTTAGAGGCTGCTTTAAAGTCTTTCACCATCCTGAAATCATATTTAGAATTTAGGATAAAAATTTGCAAATATTTACATAATTTGTGGTAATTGTGTGAATTTTTACTTTTCAATTTCCACAGCAGCAATTTTTGTTTTCTCTGGTATTTTATCTGTTAGTGCTCTAACGCAAGCTGTGCTCAAAGGAGCGTAGTTGCTTTCTCGGTCCATTCTTATTTATTTTATTATTTTTATGTTTAAAAAAAAGATTTGGAAGTAAAATTAAAAATAATTCAAACCAGTCTATAGCATTTTATGACAATAATAATGATTAATATGAATTATATACAAAAATTACAAGACGAAAATATTGAAACAGTATTGGCAATTGTCATTTCAACTGACAACTGTTCAGTATTGCTATATAAAATAATATTTGACAATAACAGATTTTTTTATTTGTATTTTGTTCAGAAAATTTCATCTGGATTTATTTTGTACTAACAACATCAGCTTTTTATTGAATCTAAATAAAATTCCTTTAAAAAATAAGTAGATAGCAAAATAGAAAAGGGAAAAACATATCTGTTTATTTTAGATGTGTGGCAAGGATATTGTTATCACAGATTGTGTTGACAGATGAAGAGTTGATGAAGGAGTGAGGATCAGGAGTACCCGGAGCACCAGGAGTACCAGCATCACCAGAACCACTACCAAGAGAGGCAGATGGCCTCCGTCGAAGAGTGCGTCAGGCACAACATCTCTTGGGCCAACTTGCCATCCACAGTTAAACAGGTCAAATATTTTATTACTGAACAAATATTCAGTATTTTTATAATACGCAAGTAATATTTCTATGTGTAAAAATATGTTTGATTAATAGTCAAATTAAATCAATATTTTCAATTGTAGTTACTCGGAAATTCACAAAAAGAATATCAACGATACATTTATGACTTCAGTATTAGAAATCAACTTCGATTCAAAGGAAATTTAGGTAATTTTGTAGTTAGAAGTCGGTTTTTCATAACACTAATTTGTATGTCTTAATTTAACAAATTTTATTTTTTCTAGTAAGGACAGTGAAAAAAGATGAAAGAAAATATTACGATGTCCTCATCCAAAGCAGTATTCAACGACTTATGCTGTTCCCGTATCACTTAGCTGATATGATTGTTAAAGGTATGATTATTGAAATTTGGTTATTTATAGTTTATGGAAATAAATAAGAAAATTATCGCCGCAGGATTAAGAGTCACCCCATTTAGCTACTATAAGGAAGTTTTTGGATATATAATGGATTTGGAGAAAAGTTATGATACCTTACCAAATTTTACTGCTGCCGATTGTATGTTTTAATTTATTATATTTATTTGGAATATTTGTTAAATGTAATGTTTATTCCAGGTTTAAGGTTATTAGGAATTGGTCGGAATGAATATATAGATTTGATGAACCGTGCACGAGGTAGAGGAAGAAGATCGAGTAGTTTCTTCAGAGGTAATGGTCGCCATTTGTTACCAGCATTACCTTGTCCACCTCCTCTCCAACCATGGTGGAGGCTTGAATTGGGTTACGTGTTGGATGATGATGTGAAGGTAATTTATTTCCTCACTCACATCCTAATCACACTTTCCATTCACAATCATTTTATTTTAGGGTTTGTCTAATGCTGAAAGAGATGTGATTGATTTATTGATCGATCAAGGATCTCAGACATTAGGAATATTAGATCATGCCATTGTACAAAGTCTTTATCGGTAAAATATATCATAATCATTTTTAATTTGTGGTGAATACAATAATTTATTTTAAATTTATTATTATAGAAAAGGATTGGTATATGTCGATGTTCCAATCACGGGTGTTGATAGAGTACGAGTGCCTCCATTACAAGGTTTTGTGATGAATCGAGTGATGGGTGATTACTTCGAAACTCTGTTGTACAAAATATTTATATCGATTGATGAAAATACAACCGTCAGTGAATTATCATCAGTGCTCCAAGTCGACGTTGAGCTTGTCAAACAAGCCGTCTCATTATATTGTCGCCTAGGTTTTGCTCATAAATTGGATGTTTCATCAATCAATAACTTACATCCATCTTGGTCAAACCTCACCCCGATAAAAATGTAATTTTTAATCTCACACTAATTTTTATCACTGACAATCCTTTTACAACAAAAAAAAATAATTTTCTAGTGTCCGTCCAATCACTCCATTAACATTCGACAGTGTCCTTCAAAGTACTTCACTAGAGATGGAACCTGTTTTAACAAACATACCTGAAACTCCTCTCAAAGAGGAAAGGGTATGTAAAATTGTAATCTGTAATTTGATCAAAAAATAACTTTTTAAATTATCATTCAGACTATTTTTCCGGGAGTGTATAAAGATTCAAATTCGGATGATAGAAAGGGACCAAGATTTGCATTCCTGTTTGATTCAACTTTGACAGCGTATTTAATGATGGGAAATTTATCCCCAGTAAGTACAATCAAATTGTGAGAACTTCATAAAAATTGTTTCTTATTTATTCAATTTAAAAGGATTTAAAAAATCATGCTGTGACAATGTTTGAAGTGGGAAAACTTTGTGATGAAAGCATAAATAGTTTCTTAGAAGAACTTGATAAGGTAAGCCTTCAAACAAATAAGTATAAGCTAATAGAAATTCATAATAATATTTAATACATTTGTTTTTTTTTAGATTAGCTGGCAAGATATTGAAGGTGAGGCCAAACGGTATTGGACACACGCGCTTGTTTTACGATCGGCTTTAAGGATTCTTGCTCCTCTCCGTCCTCTCGATTTGGTGAGATGTGAAAGTCTACAATCACTTGATTCAGCCACCGCCGCTCGTTTATTAAATAATAAGTATAAGTACGTATTTACTTTTATTATTAAGATTTATTTAAATATTATTGTTTTATCAATTTTTTTTGTAGACTTTTGGCTTCTATGGCACCTTTATCACGAGAAGTTCGACCGCCTCAAGGAACTCCTCTCACTCCACCTCATCTTGGGCCGTCTCCGCCTGAAACAAACTCATTATGGTTCAAACTTTACATTTATCATATCACTGGATATGGACCACCATCTTTATTGCTAACTAAAGGTTTGTAACATTCTTATTAATTCCATATTTCCGAACAATTCAACTAAAATAATATTTTTTAGGGACTGTATTAAAATCCTTGCCTAGGGTATTTTTGGGCTTTTCTAAACTTCTCGTATCATCTTGGCAGCATGAAGCTGTCGTATTAGCAACGTGCAATTTCAAAGCAGTCAATGCTACACTTAAATATAGTCCTGTTTTAATTCAAGCTTACGGAGTTAGAGATGCAGCAACAACGAAACTAGTAGTTTTCCCCCCGTCTGAAAATGGTAAGGTGGTGATTTTTTGTATACATATATTTTATTAAATGAAAATATATTTGGATTTAAGATGAAGAAGATAAAAAATGGTGGCAACATAAGGGACTTCAAATCCTAGCTAGCAAATTAGATATTCAACATTCCTGCGGGTATGTCAATATGGTTGATATTGGTGTGTATGATTTTGGAGCTGATAATTTACAATCCGATGTCGTTCTAGGGAAATCATTAACAAGTAATATATTTTAACTATATTTTTTGTGGAATTTGTATAAATGTATTTTTTTTCCATAGATTTGCCCAAAAGAAAACCCAAAACAAGTCATCCCGGATTATTACTCAATGAATCCGTGACCGAAAATGATGTTTTCGAAAAACAATCACTTCCCGGGGAATCTGATTTACCGAGTCACAAATCTGACATTCCTCAAAATACATTCAATGAGATGCATTTAGAGATTTCAAATGAAAGTCAATTACAATCTCCAGTTGAATCCCACTTTGCTTTAACACCAGTTCAACATAGCAAAACTCATTCGCCCGATAACGGTTTTACAAGTATTGACTGTTCGAATCTTCTGCATCAAGAATTAGATTTACTCGAAAAAGAACACATGGAAACAATAAAAAATAATGACTTCCATAATAAAATAGACCCCATAGACAACATTTTGAGTCCACTAGATGAAAACATTTCAATGTTTTCACAACTGATGGAAGAAGAAGCAAATAAGAAGAAAGAAAACTGTGATGCCGAACAAAGTAACGATGTAACCGTTAAAGATCAGTCAAAAGCCGAGGTAAACTATGATCGAATAATACTCTTTTGATTTATCAATAATATGTTGTCGATTTTAAGAAATGGACTCTCCTAGAATGCCATTTTGGAATACCTTTATTTGATGAAAGAGCAAATGAAAAAATATGTAAAGCAGTGGTTGAAAAGTTATCAAAAAATGAAAGGTATTTTTAAGATCATGTTAGTTGTAAAACAAATTATATTAATTGTATGTATAATATTTTCAGTTTGGAAAGTTTAATGGAGTCTAACAAAGCATTATCAGCAAGTTTACTAACATTTATATCTCAGTGTCAGGTATGATTGAATTAATTAAATCGCTTAATACGTTTTACAATTAAACACTTGATTTGTAGTATTTTCCCGGTGAAGATATGGGAATCATGAAAAGAGGGCAATTAGTGCCGTTACCCAAGAAAAATCTAGCATTTGAAAATGGAAAAATCACACTATGGAGCGGTAAATGAATTAAAATATTATAAACATTCCCTCAGTGACTAGCGGCTATTTAAATTCTAAATTTTATTTAATCACTTCTTTGAGTAGTGTTGTCCAAACTTTGTACTTATTGAACCTGTTGTGATATTATAAAAAAAATAATAATAATATAATAATTAATGTCAAACAATTTTGTATGCCCCGTTTATGTATGCTTATTTCATTCCTTAATTCTTTTATAATTTGTACAAAACAATATCATATATGATGTGCTTCAGTTACCTGTTTTTGTGTTTTCGCATAGAAAATAATATAATATAATAACAAAGAATTTATATAATTGTGCAATAAATTATTTTATTGAATCGAATTTGTATGTTTTAAGGCCCGGTGTGTTTGACGACATGATTTTTAAGACATTTTCTTGTGAAAAAAGACAGGCCGCATGTTGAGCATTTGTGGTTCTTTTCTTGAAGGTGAACCCTTCTTACGTGTGCTCGTAAATGACTTCCCAACCTGTATTTATTAGAACACTGCTGACATTTATAGGCTTTGTCCTCTCGTCCGTGTTTTTCAGCCAAATGCTTTATTCTAAAAAAGAATTTCACGTGTAAAATGTGTGTTATATACACTCGGGTTTTCTTTTATGTGAGAAAATAATAATTGTATAACGAGTGTATTAAGATTTTTACCTGGCATTATATGTGTAAAATGTGTCTGAACATAATGAGCATTTGAATGAGATTTTGTCACCTTTATGGCGCACTTTGTTGTGTTTGTTGAGATTAGATTTATTCTTGAAGGATTTATCACACACAGAACAATTAAATCGGTCATCTTTATGTATTTTAGTATGGAAAATAAGACTCTTACGCGTAGCACATATTTTACCACAAACGTCACAGATATGATTTGGAAAATGTTCAGGCATGTGATTTGATAGTTCACTGTAAAAATATTGTATGAATAACTCATAATTAAATAAAAATTCACAAGAATACCTAAAGAAGCTGAATTCTTTATTACAAATATTACATTTTCTATCTGTGTTTTGTAAAATATATGGCAATGTTCGTTTATCACTTCCGTTCACTTCATTCTAAAAAAAAGCAATTATCAAACCGATTATTTCATTCAACTAAAAACATTCAACAAACCTTCTTTTTCGAAATCGGCATTGATTCATCAATTACATCATCAAAATAATCTATTTCATTCTTTGAATTTTCAGTAACAGTTAAAATATTATTTGGTTTGCATTCTGTCAGTGATTTGATAATTGTAAATTGTTCATTATTTTGCATATCTAAAAGTTACAATAAACAATAAATAGAAAATTTAATTAGACAAAATTCAATTGTACCTGATTTTTCATATGATGACGAAACATTGGTAATATCTGTGTGTTTTTCAGCTAGTTGAAATTTTCAATGTTATTAGTTTGTTTTTAAAAAAACTCATTTATGTCATACCTTGACAAATTTTAGACGATAAGTATTTTTTAGCGGCTTCTATGCATTGACGAAAACGTAGAGCTGCTCTCAACTGGCGCACACAATCAGGACATATTTTACCACCCGACGGTGTCAACTTTGATAAATGCATAATGTTTTTAAAAATAATTCAAGAATTCAACTGAATAAAAAGTACCTCAGCAGTGTAGCACATCATCAGCATTTGTTGGTAATTTTCCATCACACCCTGGTAAAGGTATGGTTTTTCAATGCTCCGCAAATTTTTCCTCGACAAGCAGCATTGACACATTTCATCCATTATATATGTTGTATCATTTATAAAGTTAAACATAAACAAGTCGTGAATGACAGCTGTCAAATGGATTTACAGAGTGTTCAATAACTGTCTGTGCATTATTAATTTTTTAGAAATTATTTTTATAGGAAATTAAGTCATAGTTTATCAGGAGCCGATAAGCGATAAAGAACTAAAAAGAAACAGTAAATAAATATGTAAAATAAGAGTTAGTACACGCAAAATTTAATGTTGAAAATGGTGTAGGAGAATTATTCAGAAGAATTAATGATGTTATTTATTTTTTTAATTTAATAAAAATAAAATAAATATAAAAACAGTTTGAGAATAAATACATGACGAGATGCGGTCGTTCAAACAATATCAGTGTTCTGTCAGCGACAGTCGCGTGTGGTCGTGCGACATTCGGCCATTCGTTGACATTAGCAGTGAATCCGAAGATTAATATTCAATAAAATCAAGATCAGCTCGTGGAAGAAGACACACGGTCCAGAATAATGGACAAGGATTCCAAGTTTATCCTCCGCAAAGTGATTATAGACGTGATCGCTTTAGCATGCGGTGAGTACGATTTCTCTTCTCGTATTAAATGATATCATTTTATGTCTAGTTTTGCAATTAATTGAAATGTTGGTAATGGTGTGGAATCCGATATAAATGTCGCATTTTTCTCCTGACCCACTTGGCAAACCGTTATTTTTATTTAGATTTCACCCACACCCAAAAGACTACATAACATTCCACCTGTATAAAATTTATTATGTACGTACCTTTGTCCATCTTGGACTCTTTTGGTCGTTCCGATTTCTAAAGGGCGTTGACGGTCTTCTTATGGGATTTATTTTTTTATTCACCCCACATTTATCAAAAGTTATTCAAGCGTCAATATAAAACCTTCATCTATAATAAAACGTTAGTACTACCTGAGAAAAGGTATAAATATTATTATTGTTCGTTTCGTAATCGTGACTCTAATCCTTCAGAGTATTGTGGAAACCTTAATTGGAATTTTAGTTTTATTTTTAAATTATATTCAATACAATTGTTCTAATAAATTATTGATGCATCATTACATTTTTAATGTTAATTTTTCTAATGAATTCGAGAATTTTCATTCAATGATATAAAATAGTAATTGATTCATACATATAGGATTTCTTAGTGAATTAATTTGATATGAAAAATGTTGAATATCGTATGAAGAAAATTTACAAATAATAATTTTGATTAAGAATGAAGTCATAATCGATAAGTACATATATTTGAGAATTTAAATTGATAAAATTGTCAAATTATATTTTTATACTGCTATTTGTGATTAACACAAAAACGTAAATAAATATAAAAAAATCTTTTTTTTTCAGTTAAATATGCAGTTTTTCTCTATAATAATAAAACCTAATATGGCAAATTAATAATATTAAATGAAAGCCAAACCTTATATGTTTGCACCAAAATATTCAATAATGGCTAAGAGGGTAAAAAACAGGTTTTTAATTGTTCTCAATTATAGAGCACTGCGCGGATTACATTTTTATTATGTGGTGAAATGAATTATTTCGGGTATTAATAAAATAAAATAACTATTTTTGACATTTGCATTCAACTTTATAGTTCGTCCCATGAATATAATAATTGACGTATGACAAACAGAGCTCGGCTAAATGTGTGCAGTGAAGTGCCTTGGTGCACTGGCCACTGCGCGGGTTATATTTTTATTTAAATTGTTAAATAGTACAATTTAAAGAAAATTGTTTATTGTAATTTCGACAGTATTTAAGTAGTAGAAAGTACTTAAATTGTACTGTGGAAATTATATGATAATTAATGTGCAATAATCTACATATAAAAAATTGTATGCTAAATAATGTGTAAATATCATAATAAAATTAAGCTGTCTGTCAATTTCCAAGAACTAAAATAAAATGATACAATTTACCAATTTAATATAGTGTAAATATAAGAGAGTTGAAATAAAATAATACAATAATCAAATACTAAATAAAATCTTTGCAGTGCCCGTAAAGAAATATTAATATGTCAAATAATACATATCTGGTTTTATTATAAAAATACGTTTATATCTTGTTTGTACATCGTCGAGTTCAAGGTAATTAATATCTCTGATTGTGTCTCCACAACTAATGATTGTAACGATGAAGTATATATAATTGCCTAAGGTGTGTGTATGTTATATGTACAGTTCCCTCAACCATCAGTGTTACCAGATGGAAAAATAATATTTTATATAATTATTTTACTACATATTCACGTTTTCCCGATACTATATTATTGTATCCAGTCTTGCAACAAACATGTGCTTCATTTAAATGATTATGATTAGAACAAACACTATATTATATCGGAATTTAGAAGCTGTTCCAAATGTATCAAGTGAATGAAAATATGCTTCATTTGAAAATATCATTTAACCTATTAACACTTTTTACAAATAGTAAAATAGTCCTATCTGACCGGCAACTAATGTAGATTCATCTATTATCTATTAAACATTTCATGTCTCTGTCAATACAAGGTATTTAATCGTAAACTGTTATGTTTTATAAATAATATGCAAGCGGAGTGACGTTTGACAGCGCCAGGGTTACCAGGTGGAACAATCATATTTTATTACAATTTATACATATCTAAAATTTCTAAACGGGTATTTTAATGATAATGATATTAAAATTCATTTCAAAATAATATTAGATATATTTAATAATGCATAATAAATGAAAATTCTCAAAAAACAGTATTTATCTGGCAACTCGCTTTTTAAATATTGTGATGAGTGTAGTTGTCATCATATGAAAACCGTATTAAATTATGTTATTTATAATTTACTTTGAAAATTCAAACATGTTCTGAATGAAAAAATAAACAACTTATTAGCGTCCTATTAAAAAACCAAGCAGAACATCAAAAAAAATTAACAAATTGAATTGAATTTCAATTAAAATAACCCCTAGTATCGAATGGTAAGCAGTAAAATGGTGCATCATAATGAAGTGTTCATCAGCCAATAAAGAAGTCCGTCCCCTCAGTTTGTTGAACCATTCACACGGAACACTGTCGCATGTTCATATCCCATTTGTACTATTAATAAAAATACTTTAACTGTCCTCACTTAACGCAATTCAATAAAAGGCCAGCAGTCTTCTGTCGCAGTGTATTTTTAACCAAAACAAATTATTACCGAAGAACAGCCCCGGTGCAATCGAATTAGATTTCCCCTCGGTAATATATATTACATGGAACAGCGACCTAAACACTTCAATATCCGTAGTCATTAGTCCATCTTGTTGTCAACACATCTCATAAAACTATTACTAAGAGAACATAAAGCTACATCTGTGTAATCTTTTATTTTTAGTACCCTCAATAAGGTTTTTCATATCAAATCGATACCACCGATATGAGTGAGACAGTTAGAGTTGCCTCTGTCAAACTCATCTGCTTGGTTCGTCATCTTTATATTTAAACATTCAGTTGGGTGGCGTGCTAATATATTGGTGGTATCGATCAAATTCACCCTATTTAATACCAAATTCAACATTTTTCATATCAAATCGATACCACCAATATGAGTGAGACAGTTAGAGTTGCCTCTGTCAAACTCATCTGCTTGGTTCGTCATCTTTATATTTAAACATTCAGTTGGGTGGCGTGCTAATATATTGGTGGTATCGATCAAATTCACCCTATTTAATACAAAATTCAACATTTTTCATATCAAATCGATACCACCAATATGAGTGAGACAGTTAGAGTTGCCTCTGTCAAACTCATCTGCTTGGTTCGTCATCTTTATATTTAAACATTCAGTTGGGTGGCGTGCTAATATATTGGTGGTATCGATCAAATTCACCCTATTTAATACCAAATTCAACATTTTTCATATCAAATCGATACCACCAATATGAGTGAGACAGTTAGAGTTGCCTCTGTCAAACTCATCTGCTTGGTTCGTCATCTTTATATTTAAACATTCAGTTGGGTGGCGTGCTAATATATTGGTGGTATCGATCAAATTCACCCTATTTAATACCAAATTCAACATTTTTCATATCAAATCGATATATAACCATGCTATACAATATATGTATATTTTTTTTATAAATTTTATAGAATACTAAAACTATGTTCAAATATAGTATTTATTTTCACTTTTTATGGACCATGGAATTAAAGTAAACTAGGCGATGGTTGATTATAAATAATAAATAAAACACAAACATTCCACGAGAAAATACATCAACTTTATGTTATCTAGATTATGGTTAAAGTTTAAATAGATAAATATCAAGATGGCGGACCAAGTAGGACGAGTCTGGATGAGACAATCGGTGTTATCTCACTCAGCTTGATAGTACATAATGGTGTACATGCATACGTAGCGCACGCACACACTCTCATTACACTAATATATTGAATACGACACTTTTTCACGTACCCGTTATAAATTTTGACTACTAACGAAATGTGCGTTTAAACCTTAGTGAAGTCTTATTTTAATATTGATTGAAAGCAGATATTTATCTTAATAATAATAAAATGTGCGAAACAAGACGTAATCCATTATCGAAATAGAATAATAAATGTAAGATTGATAATTGGAGTTTGTTATAACATCATAAGGTGTAATTTGTACCATTTAATTAAGTAAATTTATTCGAACATTAGAGACTATTAAATATTTTTATTAATAAACTACTTTTGTTGTTGCTTAAGGATAATATGTATTTTTTATTAATATGTAATAATATTATGTTACTGATTAATAGTGTATTTTTTTTATGAAGTGTTTCTTAAGATTTTCCGAGTATTATGAATATTTTTAAGAGTATATTGCATCACGATAAAATGTTTCTCACGATATTTTCCCCCGAGTGTTTTATAGTAATGCTACATGTGGTTTGTGAGTCAAAAGATAAACCCAATGAATATGTCCTCTGTACACATGGATCCGATATCAGAAGCTCTTTGCTCCACACATTATTCTCATCACAGATCACCATTCACTCCTCTCCTCCGAAAATCATCTTTTCTTAAAAGGCACGATGACCATGACACTGCTGATCAAGTATAATCACCATTCAATTCATCTCACGTAGGTATTGTGATTCCATCGCATGGCCAAATCACGTACTTAAAATACATAAGTAGATATTGAAATCTAAGGCTGTGTGCATATTAGGGCGGTAAATCAATGGGAATCCCGACTAAGGTTGTCAAATATTTAATTGGATTTTTTACTATATAAAAATTTCATACCAAATTCAACAATTTTCATACCGAATTCACCCATTTTCATGCCGAGTTCAACAATTTTCATACCAAATTCACCCATTCAGAAAAATCACCGCGTGCAAGTGTCTATTTCGATCAATGTCCTTTTATAATAACTCCTTACCTGAAGTAGATATATTTCACAACACCCTCACTGATTTTAAATGTATCCTTAGAGGACTACTATTTAATTAAATTTGATTATATTAAGTTTTTTACATACACTTTATATACTTTATTTTTCTTTATTTTCGTTTATTTTGTATATTATTATTCTATTTTTTGTATATGTAAATATGTACCTAATTTGCCTTAGAATAAGGAATTATTTTAATATACAATTTCACATGGAGATGTAGGTTCTCTGGTATTCCAGAGAACTGTTTAATCTTATTTAATAAAATAAAATAAAAATATTTATTTTTAGTTATCTAGTGAAAGTTCACAAAATACTATTTGGATATTTTAACTATAAGAAACCAAGAATCAATTCTTGCGATGGATGTTAAAAAAACGCGTCCACCGGTTACGAATTATGTATGGAGCAATTCAAATATACTAGCTGTTTTTTTAATATCGCCGTTTACTCTACACATCGTAGTATAGAGAATAGTATGCATATTTTTTTCAGTGCAATTTGTTTTTTTTAAGCTATTTTGTTGTTCGAGTTAAATATGCAATTTAAATCTTAAGTTATTGTTAATTGCTGACAAAAAACTGCACATATTTGGAATGATTTACCTATCAAACGAATCCAAATGAAAGCAACCGTAATTAACCCAAAAAACATGCTGTTTGAGTTAAATATCGCCGGCTTTCTTTGCAGAATGCGTAACTCCAAAATATTTAATGTTGGAAATATTCTTAAGTCGAACGCAATAAATAAATGTAACTCTTTTTGTTAATGTGTAATGTAAGTGTGCGTCTTTCAGCTTGAATCAGTATTTTGTATCACTTGTAAAATTTAACAAAATGGACTTATGCACTGTGCAGAGAAAGCCGACGATTTACAGTGAATGATCCAGAGGCTTATTTATTCGTATAGAGATATGTCACGTTTTGATAGTCAAATTGAATAATGTATCTTTTTAATATTGTATTATCAGCACGATTATCGAATATCTCGTCACACCGTATTTGTATTTTTAATCACTGATAATAACCATATTGCATGTTTTTATTTTATATGGGGCTTTTACAAAACAACGTGTTAATTAACTGTCTGTCGGTGATCTTAACTATTATTAGTTACACAGGTCACCGACTTAATAATCAGTATTTACCTTACAATACAGGAAATCAGAGGAAACCTGGATCAAGACAATCGATCGAGATTTTATTACTATTATTCCCGATCTCCCAGTCGTAATATCCGATCAAATATTTTTTTTAACTTGAGTGGGATTTGATCTCCTAAGCTATTAAACCTGTAACAGCAAGATTGGCAAATGACTATGGTGTAAATGTCTCAATAAATGGTATTTTTATTAAATCAATTATGTTTGATTGCTAATTATTAATTTTATTTAAATTAAAATATAATAGTATTGTAGCCAGATAGTCACATATTGAATTTATCATATTTTAATAATAACTAAAAACATATATTTTTTATTAAATACTCGTTTACGCTTCTTATTCGAAATAGACACATTCACGCGGTGAATTTTCTGAATGGGTGAATTCGATATGAAAAATGTCGGTGATCTTAACCTTATCTACCTTACAATACAGGAAAACAGAGTTAACTTTGATGAAGACGATCGATCGGGATTTTATTAATATTATTCCCAATGTTCCAGGATATAAACTCTCGCCTGCAAAGTGCTAATAGGGCGTATTTCGGCTTAGTACGCTTGCTCAGATCAAGATATCTAAGTAAAAGTACCAAGGTAGAATTATATAAGATGCTAATTAGGCCAGTACTAACCTACGGTGCAGAAATATGGGATATTACCAAGACTGAGGAGGATAGGCTACTTAGGTTCGAGCGGAAGATTCTTAGGAGGATCTTGGGTCCTGTTCAGGAGGCACCGGGACTATTTAGAATTAGACGGAACGATGAGATTTACTCATTATATAAGAGCGTGAACGTAGTGCAGTTTATTAGGGCTTTAACATTGGGTTGGGTTAAAGAGCAGGAGGGATAGTATCGGAAATACTATCCAGCAAGCCTGTGGGTAAGAGAAGGCAGGGTAGACCTAGGCTAAGGTGGGCGGACGAGTTCTATAAGGTAGTTAGGAGTTTAGGAATTAATAACTGGAGGAGCGCGGCCTCCAATAGAAATAAGTGGAAGATGCTGGGGCGGGAAGCCTTGGTTCATCACTGAACAGGAGTGCTTATGATGATGATGATGATTCCCAATGTTCCAGTCGTAATAACCCATCAAATTAATTTAAAAATTCTTGACTTGAGTGGGATTTGAACCCATCCCCTGAGCTATTTGAACCCATGATAACAGTATTTGTAACCACGCTTTTACGCTGGTTATATTAATAAATACTTAGTGTGAGGTCCTTGTGATGTGGCGCATGTCAAAATACAGATTCGTTTCGGTATCCTTGCAAATATACACACACACACACACATATATATATATATATATATATATATATATAACATATATATATATATATATATATATATATATATATATATATTACAAAATAAATGTACAACGAGCAGGTCTATAAATAAAGCAGTCTCCTCTCTCGTCTCGCTGTATCTTTTCTAAATCTCTTCAGTCTGACAATGCGATTGTGATTAATAAGAATAAGATACAAGTTCGTGATGATGAAGTTGTGTTGGTGATGCATTTGAATGAAGAGAACAGTTCCCAGAAATGTGTTATTCAATAATGTTGTATGAAGGAAGGGCTGTTCACCCCGACTGAACTTGTCAGACAACTCTTCTTCGCCGAATATATTATTTATTATTATATATACACAGCCAATTATAATTTATTCTGCACTTATTTACATATGCACTCTTCCATATCAGACGCAATTATCCACCTCGCAACATACTAAAAGCATTTTAAATATGTCGGCCCATCGACGATTTCATATAATAATCTATAGGGCGAGGAAGTGCAAAAAGTGTAATGTGGTCATGGGTTCAAATAAAAATATTTAAATTGATTTGATAGTTTATTACGAATGGGAGATCGGGGATAATAAATCTCGATCGATCGTCTTGATCCAGGTTTACTCTGATTTGCTGTATTGTAAGGTAAATACTGATTATTAAGTCGGTGACCTGTGTAACTAGTAATAGTTAAGTTCACCGACAGACAATTAATTAACACTTTATTGTATCTAAAAAAAACCCTTTTAAAAAATCTCCACGGGGTGTAAATAAATACGGTTTCTCACCTTATTTCATACCAAATTCAATATTTTTCATATCGAATTCACACCAAATTCAACCTTTTGCACTGATGAAATTGTTTGTTATTTTTTATATTCACAATCAAAGAGAAATATTATCATTATTGTATCAGTTAATTACTTTGTACCTACTAGACTATAGACTCACACATTTATTATTAATATTAAATTCAGTCCTATGTTAAGTATATGTTTTTTTTTTAACTTTTTATTGTAAATTTAATAACCATACTTTTTTTTGTTATTGTCATACACACATTTTTTTCTCAATTTTTTTGTAAAAGCTCAGTTGGGCGTTAAATAAATAAATAAATGGTCACGCTGATTTTCAGATTATCATTAAGGATTTGTCCTAATGAATATAAAATTAATTAATTAATTAATTTTGTTGCAAGTGTGTGGCCGGGTTAAGGTAAAAGCTCAGTTGGGCGTTAAATAAATAAATAAATGGTCACGCTGATTTTCAGATTATCATTAAGGATTTGTCCTAATGAATATAAAATTAATTAATTAATTAATTTTGTTGCAAGTGTGTGGCCGGGTTAAGGTAATAATTTAAACCGGTTATTTGCACTTCTGCTCCCTAGCTATGCTTATAATATTGAATATTAATAAAAAGATGTGTTATTCCTTAACAAAATAATAAAAAATGGCGATACAAATGCACGAGTAAAATACTTTCTTTCGTTATTTGTTAATTATTTTACACACGAAGCCTTTAAAGACCCCCAGTTTAATAAGATAAATAGCTATATGTGGTTTTATGTTATTATGTATTTAATTTTAATCATTATTCCCAATCACTCGAAAATAAAAAATGGACGACTACATTACAAAAATAAGTCATTGAAATGTCAAAATGTCCAGATGCAAAATTGGTCAATAAGCAACCCTTTTAATATAATACTCTGTTTCGATATTACCAATCACAGCCGTTCGCGGTATGTTAGTTAGTTTCTGCGCGTGTCGACATTTTAATATTCGTTCCAAAATCATAATAAATAAAGTGTAGGTTATCGGTTTCGTCCCAAATTCAATTCATTAGCTTTAAAAAATACGCCTAATAAATATATTTTTTTATTTGTTAAAGAATGAAAGAAAATCAGAGAGGGACGAATTAAACAATTTTTAATAAATATTATTCCCATAAAATATTTTTTATTTTAAAATATTGACCACTGATTCTTCAACTGTAAAAAAATTTTACAATCTGCATGAAAATCACAATGTAATAAATTTAAAAAAAACTTGGTTTTCCACTCTGGTTTTCGACGCCCTCGTTGTAAAAAAAATCGGTATTTTTTATTGAATTTGATGTTTTCAAATACGTTTATCAAAGAAGCGTGACAAATTGCAGAAAATTAACATTGTGCTAATTAAAAAAACATTGCATTTAAATTTAATTAAGTTGGTTTATGAGTGATGGAACCAAATAAATTTCGGGATTAAATAAAAATATTTAATCCTCTTGTGCTGAAAATCCCCTTTTTCATATTTTTTATAAACAACTTTCTATGCTCATCAGATAATAATAATATTTTCAAAATGTATTGAATCGACCTCAACAAGTATATTGTGGTTCATAAATAATTTTGTGGCTTTGTAATATCTGTTTTGAATACAATCGTTGTTATTTTTTTTTCAACGGACACGCTCACAATAAACTTGAAAGAATCCAGTTGTATCTTATTTTTTAATTTTTCAACAGTTATGCGATCGTCGGTTTTGAAACGTGTCATTCATTCTTCCATACATTTCACGTTATAAATTAAATATATGTATTCTATCGAAATAAAAAATATGCAAAAATGAGAATAAAACAGTCGTTAAATCACAATATGGGTCATCGATAAAATGAACATTTTGTTATAGAAGGATTTATGGATGAATACATTTATGTAAAGATAAAATAATATGAATGAAAGTGAACTCAATTTAGGAATGAAAATTCATAACACTCTATGCGGAAACGGGACGGATTAATATAAAGAAAATAGATTTATTTAAAAAAAATTTATACACAACAACGTGTTAATTAATTGTCTGTCGGTGATTTTAACTATTACTAGTTTCACAGGTCACCGACTTAATAATCAGTAATTACTTTACAATACAGGAAATTAGAGTAAACCTGGATCAAGATGATCAATCGGGATTTTATTAATATTATATTTAGTCGGAATAGCCAATCATTTTTTTTGTTCGAGTGGTATTTGAACCCATGACCTTAGTAGGATTTATAGCCATGCGCTTTATACCTTGAGCTGAATGCCAGATAACTGGATGTATAAATATCAAGATGGCGGACCAAGTAGACGCGTCTGACAGTCGTATTCAGTAACATGTAAGTACACAGTAAATCATCTGTCAAAATAGAGAATTACAGCTGTCACCGTCAGTCTGACAGATGGATTTCTTGATTTTGACAGCTGGAATAATTGAATTATTTGATAGTGAGAGCTAATTAATGTTGCCTCTATCAAACTCATCTGCTTAGTCCGCCATATTGATATTAATCATCCATTTGTTCGGCTTTCTAATATCCGATGGTGTCGGCCAGACGCATATGGATACTATGTATACTCAAAATAGTTCATTTCACTTACCGAATGAGGATTTTTAAAATTATTATTGACAGTCAGTCATTTATAGAATGTTATTGTAGAAATTCCAATGAGTATTCACTTATTTAGTATTAATATGTGCATTTGTGTGATTCTCATGACACACTTATCAAACAATAGTATTAATTATCTTAGTTTTTGCTAAAAAAAATAATGTGTAAATATTTTTCTAGTCGGATTTCCAATTCTGTTCTTCTTCCTGTGGGGCAAGCCGTATGAAAGGGGATTTTTCTGTGACGATGAATCCCTCAGACATCCTTTCCATCCATCTACAGTCACAAGTCTCATGCTGTACCTGGTCGGACTCGCCGGACCCATTATATTGGTAAGTCATATCATATTTGATATTAATTAAATAAACATTCATTGATTCAATTATAATTTCAGATGATCTCCACGGAATACACCATACACAAAAGGCGAAAATCTCATAAAAGTCATCACTTCCTAGGCTACGAGATACCGCCGTGGGTGTGGTCTTCTTATAATGTAATCGGTGTGTTCGGGTTCGGAGTCGCATGCCAGCAGTTGACAACTGATATTGCTAAATATTCTGTCGGGAGACTACGACCACATTTCTTTGATGTAAGATTATTATTACTCTAATAAAAAGGTGTAAGGTGTTTTTGTTTAATTTGGTTGTCTGCCACTCCTGTCTTAGATTAGAATGTTTGCGTTTTGGATGTTTTGTTGGATTGGTTTTGTTTATTTTCTCACTCATGTGTACTCTTTTTTTCTTTTACATTTTTATGATGCTCACATACTGATAATAATTTGTGTATACTGCTCTAGTATAAATAATTTCAGTTAGGCTTAATAATTTTTTTGATAATTATGGAATATTAATGAACATTTAAATCCTCGAGGTTCCACTGTGTTTTGTAGGATATCAATTGCATTAAATTATTTTATTTTATTCAAATTTAATTGTTAAAATAAAATTGAGCCGCCCTGTGGCCCATTGGTTAGTGTAATAGATTCGTGAGTGAAGACTCCCGGGTTCGATTCACGGTGTCCACTAGAGTTAGTTGGTAGATCTACTAGTTGTTGTGTGGTGTCCTGGGAAACCACCTCTACTATATTCTCCCGTAAAAGCCACCGTGGTATTTATTTTTTTTAGTTAAAATTGGACTCATTAAGACTGTCAAAAAATTAAATAATATTTTTTTTAAGTGATTTAATTAAAAAGAGTGTGATTGTGAAATATCAACAAACAATTTTTTGTAAAAATATTTACTTAATTTAATAAATAAAACAAATGATATTTTACATTAATGCATTTATCTTTAAAAGATGGGTAGGTTTGGTTGGAAACGAGTTCGAGGATCCGGATCCTTTAGTGCAATGGATCTGAAATATTCTCGGATGCGTGTCTGAGCCATACTTTGGAATTTTGGTAGCAAATATTGAGTCATAAATATTAAAATAATAGTTTTTTTATAGTACTGATTGGACTAAATTATTAACAAATTAAAATAAGGAGCCCAATCAGTCTCGTATAATATCGATTAGGCTCCGGGATACATGTCCAATTGGTTGGATCTGTATCAGGAGCCGGATTCGAATATTCCTCAGACATTTTGACCCTTTGTTAATGTATAATATTTGCTTTAAGGTTTGCATGCCGAACATCAACTGCAGTCTTCCAGAATACCAGTGGAAGTACATAACAGATTTTACATGCTTAGGCACCGACAAGCATTTAATCAAAGAGATGAGACTATCATTTCCCAGCGGTCATTCCTCATTTTCAGCATTCACTATGATCTACGTTGCCGTGAGTATTTTATTATTTATTTACAATCCACTTTACACTAATGAGTAATATGTTTTAAAGGTTTACCTGCAATGCAAGATGAAATGGGCCGGATCAAAACTGCTGCGTCATATATTGCAGTTCATCGTGTTGATGCTGGCTTGGTTCACCATCATGTCGAGGGTCTCAGATTATAAACACCACTGGAGCGATGTCCTCGGAGGAGCGTGCGTAGGAGCTGTCACAGCCGTATTAGTGGTTAGTCTTAGAAAATAACTAACCACAGCATGAGTTATTAACATATTTATTAACACAAAAACTATATCTACAAATTGACAACTTCTGCATATTCTGTAGATATGTTTTTGTGTTAATCCAACACCAACGATATTAGAATGCCGGACAAGTGGATGATTAATATCAAGATTACATCCAGTTGTCTGGTATTCTTATCGAATTGGTAACGGTTAATCACCCATTGAAGAGCACGCTCGCTTTCATTTGGATTTGTATGATAGGAAATTAAAAAGAAAGCATTCTAATTGTGTGATATTTTTTTTGTTTTCAGCAATATATGTGGGATAGATCGTGCTGTATTATTCCTAAAACACAGTGTGATCGTTTAGAATCAACACCATTGCTTAGATAAAACTAACCTCTGTATAGTTTATTACTAATATTTTGTAAATAATCAATGTGCTGTTATTAATTATTTTTTATTGTATTGTTTTATGGTGAGTTTAAATTTTTTAGTTTGCGTGTATTTCCGATCTGTGGCGACCGAGGAAGACAATCACCGCACATAATCCCGATAATAATGAGAATCCTCTCTACCCGACCAACAACACAACCAACGGAAACTCGACGGCAGCTGTCTGACATTCCGCCTCCGAGTATAATATCTCCCTCGGATAAATTGAAAATGAAAAAATATAAGGTATAATTCACATAACTTGAATTAAAGACGATCTCACTATTGCCTATAATAGTTTAGATTGTGAACCATCTTAGTATTATTATTATTTTACATACCGACTACAAAAAAATATTATTTATTTATATTAAAAGCAGCTTATCCACGGCACTGCCATTTATTTGTGTTGATATTATTGATTAGATTCAGCAGCTACTTTTTTTATTAGAAGCAACATACGAGGCTGCTATCTGGTTGTATAATGTTATTTAAGTTTGATAGATTTTATAATACATACATAATATTTCCTATGAGGATACACAAATGACTTTTAGAGCTTTAATTTTAATAGAATGTATTCAGAACTGAACTTGTAACTATTCAACTAATCAATATGACATTCCAATTATAAGAAAATCAATGTTTAATGTTTAAATATGCTTAATATAGAAATTGTGCACTTTGAATTTCAATTTTGTACCATGAATTTAGCCATATTGTCTGTTTATATAAATATTTGAATAAATTTATCAATATACAATAAATGTTTTTTATTTTAAATAAAATATAGTTTTTGTGTGAAAAATAATTGTATTGGGATAATTTATATTTTCACTCTTTATATTTGTATATGACACGTGGAAAGAGCAGGAGGTATCAGTATCGGAAATACTATCCAGCAAGCCTGTGGGTAAGAGAAGGCAGGGTAGACCTAGGCTAAGGTGGGCGGACGAATTCCATAAGGTAGTTAGGAGTTTGGGTATTAATGAAATTTCAACTTGAAAGCTATCAAATTATTAAAAAAAACTTGAAGAAATAAAAAAAATATATATTTTTATTTAAATTATAATAGATGTAATTAGAAAATGACAAAAGAAATAACATTTTATACAAAGACTTCTTCGGAACATTAAATATATTTTATACAAGGATTTAACTTAATAAAATATAAATCAATTCGACTAAACTAAAAATGCTTTTGAAAATTGCATTAGAATGTGGAACTAAGTGTAATTTTTGTATATTAAATATAGAAAAATTTAGTTAAGTATGGATTTTTCTTTTAATTGGCAAAACCTATTGAAGTACAGTGTAATTTTGTTTGATCCTGATTATTCATGAATACAAATCCAATATTCTAAAGATCCTTTTGTCTACGATTATATTCTTTAATATATCTGAAAATATAATGGAATATTCAACGAGTAGTAAACGATATTCCAACAATTATTATGGCTTTAGTCTATAAGCTGATCCAGTTTTCATATTCACTTGGTCTGACACACCCATTTATGTTTCCGAAGAAAGCATAATATTTAGTGTGATGGATATTTTAATGCATGTAGCGTGAAGAAATAGTTGGCATTCCATCCATTTTATTCTCTCCTCTTGTATTTTTTGTCAGTCATGCACTATTTGCTTTAACACGCGACATTATTTATCTACACATTTTCACATTGATAATAATATCCTACTTCTAAAGGATAGTGTGCAAAAAAAAGACTATTTAAAATTTGAATTCCAAAACAAAAACTATGACACAGTTTGTTTTTTTCCCCCAACTTATTTATAATGTATGTATTAAAAATTGAATAAGCTTCAAGCGATTATTTAGAGCCTGTTTTTTAATTGTTAGAGTTTATATGTATATGAGATTATATACAACGAGGGAGATAAAGATTAATTTGTCACCAAAAGTTACTTATAACTGCTGCTTGGGGCGCTGCTTTTACCGCTCGTACTGTTTATCTGTCACTCGTCGATCATTTTAATAACATTACACCGTCTTTCACTTAATATTTAAAGTTGCTTGATATATTCAACGAGAAATAATATATCACTATGTAAACAAATTACATGATCATGAGGATGTCGGATTTTGGGGACTACAATGTTTGCAGGTGGCCACAGCCCGCACATGTGTGAAGTAAATGTATAATATACGTATGTAGTAATGTCGGCCATGTTCCAATGTATGAAAACAATACGCATGACACACCTATATACATATATGTATATAAGTTCACAGGTCAGACCACCAAACTATGATAACACCAATCATATGCGTTTGCGGGAAGTTATTTCGCGTCAGCGCGTGTCTTATTGTTGAAATTGCCTTTACATATTCATGAAATGAACCTTAATTTGATTAGAATTGTCATTTAAACTTCTAAAATTATCGCAGTAAACCTAATTTCCAAGCCTTCCATTAAATTGCCATCATCATTACTATTTTTAAGTCTCTGTTCTCTTGAATAGGTTTTAAGATCTCCCCCGTTTTAATTGTATTCATTTTCAAAAGTAACTCGTAAGTCCAGAGTTTAGAGCTTCATTATTATACAAACTAAGAATTAATTGCACAAAAATTAATTACATAGCTCGCTGTTTGAAGAAAACGGACTTAAGATTTGTTTACAAGAAGAACCTTTTATAACAAGCAAAATTCGTTACTCGTTATGCAAAACAAATCAATTGAAAACACAATATAATGCGTTCGTTGACACAAAATGTTATTTTTTCATATAAAATTATATGCTTATAAATATTGTTTTGGAATGCCTTTATAATTATATCATTTTTTGCTAGAAAACTGTCATTTGAATTAGATTTTTTGCATTGTTTGAATCGTTGAATTTCATCCTGGAAATGTAATCGTTTTCTTATTGTAGTCTAAAAGGACTCTACTCTTTGTTTCTTATACTAACTTACTGCAAATGGTTGTGATTAGTGATGTTATAGTCTTGCAGTGAGACCAATCATGACCATTGATGAGTAATCTGGTCTCTTGCAGTGTCTAAAGCTTCCCATTTCATGATATAGCTTCCCATTATATGATATAGATCAAATGCTCTTTATAATATTGTGAAATGTCCAATCGATAAAGAGTATAATGTAGATTTACTAGTAATAATGATAATATGCATATGTGGGTTGAAGGAATTTGCTTTCCTGGTGAAACAAGTCACACGACCGTGAACGTAGAAATAGTCACACAAAAAATAATAAACATCGACTACGTGAAATGGCTTTCTTCTATATAATTATTCAATTAATGGCTGCTCGATCGAGAACGCTCAGCATCTCTTAATTTTTTTATTATACAACTTTATTATCATTTTCTCAGCGAAAATGTAGATCTGAAGGTACATATTTTGAGATATTTATCGTAAAGAGATTTATAATTTATGGAGGTATAGTATAATTGTTTTAGGCCTGTACATTTGTGAGTGTATTGTTAAATACATAAATAGCGAGAGCATTTTTTTCAATATATACCAATTTGGTCCCTGATTAGTAAACACAGAATGCATTAATACACTCAAAAGTACAGGCATAAGCATCGATATTAGAAGGCCGGACAAGTGGATGATTATTATCAAGATAGCGGACCAAGCAGATGAGCTTGACATGAGGAACACCCGCAAAAATTCGTCTGCATGGTCAGCCATATTTCGGAGGTTAGAATTTATAATCATCAAGATTTAAATAAAAAAGTGGAATTCCTTTAATTCTTCCTTCATGATCAATTGATTATCGATATTCACAAGAACATAAATTTATATGGATCATTTATTTGAAAATGGACGTACTTTTTTTGTTTTTAAACTGGACAAGATGGCTTTTTGGAAATAGGCGACAATTATACTATAACTATATTTATTTTCGATACTTATTAAAAGGCGCTATCATTTCACAATAATTCAATATAAAAATGGCTACGCGACTTGTATTGTGTTGTTTCATTAAATGATTTTTTAATTTATAGTTACGGTAAAAAAAATAATCTAATTTTTTATAATATTTTGATAAACTCCCCCTGAAGTCCATCATGTACAAATAATGTATATCAAGTGAAGAGGTATAGTTCCTTTCATGAATGTGTAGAGCAATAGAATGTTAGATATGCGAAATAACTTACCGCAAATGGCTGTAATTGGTAATATTGTAATATAATATTTTGAAGTGTGTGACTCTACACATTTATAGAATAACCCAATTTATTACTGTGTTAAAATGGAGTGTTTATATTCACTTTTTATGAACCATGGAATCAAAATATAGTCGGAATTGGTTCAAATTGACTTACCGCAAATTAATTGTCGAATAATCTACATAGATTATGTCTAAAATTTGACGTTTGATCTACAAATATAAGAATAAGAGAGTAAATCCGTTACCGCCGATAAGAATGCCAGACAACTGGATGTATAATTATCAAGATGGCGGACTAAGTTTGAGTGAGATTATTAATGTTGCCCCTGTGAAATTCATCTGTTTGGTCTTCCATCTTGATACGAGTATTTATCATCCACTTGTCCGGCCTTCTAATATCGGTGGTGGATCTTATTATGATGTACATATTTGCGTGAAAATGGGTGAGGTGGGCCCTGGACGAATATTTTGAAACTGTCACATTGTCAAATAAGGAGTTAGAAATCATTAGAATGGCGGGGGCGGTCAAAATAATGTGGGTGGTTTGTGGGAGGACACTTGTAGTGGGTCAGGACTTCTATCATAACTACCATCAATAGCCTTAATTATATTATTTACATTTTATTTGCTGTCTTCGATATGGTAACATTAGCAATATCCTCGTATATCAATGTCTTCTTCACTTTTATAACGAGCATTTTTCTTGCAATTTTTAATTGGGTAATTGACAGAATTGGACGAAAAGAGATCACTCAGGTTCGCGAATTCGTTGCCAATTCGTTGTAGCAGAGGAGAATAAATATTTAAATATCAAAATACAGTAAATTCAACTAATTACCCTCCATTTTAATAATGATGATAATTTCAATAACCAGCGTAATAACTATCGGGTTAAATCATTACGATTGGAAGATTGGGAATAATATTAATAAAATCCCGATAGATCGTCTTGATCGAGGTTTACTCTGATTTCCTGTATTGTAGGGTAAATACTGATTATTAAGTCGGTGACCTGTGTAACTAGTAATAGTTAAGATCACCGACAGACAATTAATTAACACGTTGTTGTCTAAAAAACAAAAAATATTTTGTAAAAATATTCTCAAAATATATATAAATAAATAAAAAATATACGTTTTTTTCTGCTTTAACTCGATTTTATTCGAACTTGATTCAATTGTCTACAAAAATCTATTTAATTGGTTCGCTATATGCAAAAGAGTTTCTCCCGTTTTTATCTACGCCACTGGGAAAACTAACAACGTATGCGTATTTATGGCTGGAAAGCATTTTATTGGTCAAAGTTGATATTTATTCGATTGAATAAAGCTGTGAGTAATGCCTTAATTAATATAACTAACTCTGTTAAAGTTTACGATAACTGTGGAATTGTGTTAACATTCAACAAATCTCTTATTTAATTTTAAATAAATCATATTCATATTGTAGCCAGATTTATCATGTTTATCCTACTTTATTTAAAGTATGTAATTGATTGAAAAATCAGCCCTTTTGCACAGTAGCAGAGCGTGAGCATTTTCATAATATTTTCCATTTGCGTCTTGTTAGAATGTTAGTCGTGTATCGAAAGCTCAATACAGCGGTGGTGGTTCTAATTAGTAATGTATTTATCCATGGGTGTGTTGTTGTGTAGGAGCGTGTGTTACGTAAGCGCCATGGTTTCCCCCTCTTGGTGAAATTTGTTGGTCGATTCAGAACAATCCAAGACTTGATCCCCACCATGATAGTTATACAGGTGATACAACACACAGGTATAACCATTGACGGCACGTAATTATTATATACATTATTATTTTAATACATTTAACAACTAACCATACGTCATAGATATAAACATAAGATATCGCATGAGTGGCTAAAGCGTGTTTAGTTCAAGTGGATCAAGTGGCCAAAAACATGAGTCACCTGGCAAACATTATAGTGTAAACATCTCTCTTCATATCTTCAGTTATATTTCACAGTAAAATGGGTAAATGCATTGTTACTACATGTCATATGGACTCAAACATACACTCAAATACATCTAGGCTCACTTTTTACCAAAAACTACTTCTTCAACATGTTTAAAATATTATTGCGTTTTAATAATTATAAATGCACGAGGGCCGCCGCCAAAGTATTGTCATAGCCACTCTCAGTAGTTACTAGAAATGTGTTGAGTAAGGGAGACACACTTATGCCTTTATCGAATAGAAGAGAAGATAATTATTTATATGCGATATCTAATAATTCTGATTATATATATATATATATATATATATATATATATATATATATATATATATATATATATATATATATATATATATATATATATATATATATATATATATATATATATATATATATACAACTTAGTACAGCTATAGTTAAACCTAAAACAAAACTCGTGCTATATTTCGTGATGAACCAACACCACTGATATAAATGCCTCACAACTTAATGTATAAATATAAAGATGGCGGGCATATCCGTGCAGTCTAAGTTGTAGAAGCGGGTGGTTTGCCTTCAAGAGCCTAACAAAATTCACCATTCTTACCTATATCAAACCTATTTTCGTAATATTATAGTTGTTTATGTAATACTCATGTAAATGAATTGATTTAATGAGAATTTTCTAATAGATAAAGGTATTTTTTAAAGACTAACATGTCCTAATCTAAACCAAAACTAACTGCACTTGAATGATGTGAATGAGTGATATGATTCGCCTCATGTCGGGTGCAACTGAATGGCTTGAATCTAAACATCGACTTAAACTTTGACACAGCAGACACGAAATTCATATTGTAGCGGCTACTGGACAGCGCAGATATGTATTTATGCACTTCCAGCTGGCCGCTAACAGCTACCGCGAACAGCGACGGCAAAGAGTAGCTGTCACCAGTGAGATAACGTTCTCTTGTCTACCAGCCCTCGGGTTGGGCACACGCCCGAGAGACTCCTTGAAGCGGGACTCGGACCGCCAACATGTCGCTGACAGGCGCGCCCGCTTTGTTTACTTAACTGAAAAATAAATCACACTGGCCAGTGGCTTTCATCTTTTATTTCTACACACACTCCTGCACTGATACTGGACCAACACCATGGGTCAACTATTTCTACACATAATATAAATTGTAGCTTATGAGTTTAGAGCTATATAAAGAAACCGGCTCTAGGTTGTTAATTGTGATATAAATATAAATAAATGTCGAGGCACGCCACTGGACTGGCGCTGTTGCAAAATGGCTGCTGCGTTGTATTGGTTGACTCCAGTTGTCGTCTAGACGCGGACGGCCGTGCTCGTGTCGCGGTAATTTGTCAAGTTATAGTCATAACTCGTTCATTTAGAATATAAACAGTGGTGGAATGATCTGTTGTTTAGTCAGGTGTGTCTGAAATAGTTGTGTTCACCTGGTTGAGGCTCAGTTATTGTTGTTTTGGAAGGTTGTAGCGGCCGGCCTGGTAACAGTAAAACCTCCGCCACTCCACCTGACAATAAATAAACCACCTTAGTTAACATCATCATCATATTCTGCATTGTTCTTGTGTACACATTGCGCAATTCGGCCACGGCGACAATGTTTTCATTCATCTACGTCATCTTGCTTGAAATTGTTAAAGTGCGATTGTTGGATCAAAAAAGATACACGTGTGTCTGTGTTTGTTAGTAAGATGTAACGGTAAAAAGTATTGGTTATTAGTTTACTCACTACGTCTTTTACATACCCTAGTTAATTAACCAATTCAAATATAAATCGGAAAATTAATATTTAATACCCTCAACGATCCTTTCCCCACTTGAAATGCATTCCGGCTGTTCTAGAATTTCTCTCTGAGGAATTTCGCTTTTATTATTTATTCATTTAAAACATTATGATTTAAAAAAACGTCTTTTAATTAAAACAATTGTGTGGGTTAAGTTTATATTTGCCCACTCGTTGATTTTTACGCGATTTTGAATACTTAAGTGGGTTCCTTTTAAGGTTAATTAATATTATTCATTAAGGTTAAAAGACAATATAATAATTTATCACTGATCAGTCTATTTTCATTAATATTTTTAAATGGAAAATTTTGTATAAAAGGACTGATCTATAACTTAAGACATGCTTAGAGATCAGATTAGTCATACAGTAGTACTATATTACCAATCACAACCATTTGTGGTAAGTTGGATCGCCTCTGCGATTATCTAAAGTTTGAACCATGCTTAAAAAATAAAAAAAGAGTACAATTATATATATTATAATAATAATTAAGCTCGGATAAGTGCAGTGAAGTGCCTTGGAGCACTGGACACTGCACGGGATATATTTTTATATTTAAATTTTTGGATATTATAATATTAAAATCTTTGAAATTTGCCCATCCATCCAGTATTAGCATACGTCACCGTAGATACGATAGTAGAGTTACTTAGCTACACTTATGATCGGTTTTTTGTTAGTTAATGCCTCGTCTGAGCCTCGGGCGAGGCATTAACTAACAAAAAAACGTTCAAAAGTACAGAAAAGCAACTCTATTACCGTCTTTGCGGTGTACGTTTACGACGACGCACGCCTATGAATCCCAAGCTTCACATTCAAATTTGTGTCAATACCACTTACCAATTTAATAAAAATATAACCCGCGCAGTGTCCAGTGCACCCACTTACCCGTGATTTAATAATAATTTTCTTGATGAGGCGCTCAGAATCAAAATCTCCCAAATCCAGTTTTCAAATATTGGTTGTAACTGATTCTCTCAAAGCTAATTTGAATATCGTAAATTCATTCAATTGTCCTTCATTTTATTCACGTATTTTTAAGTGATACGATTACTGTGATTGTAAATACGATATTTGAGGATTTATTATTGATTTTTGATAATGGTGAAATCTATATATGAATAAAGTTTTGCGTGGTCAAAGGAGAATGGAATGTTAAGAATCCAGTGGCACAGTTGAGGTGGTCGTGATGAAGCTCATTCCACTACCGGTTTAAGCGAAACTATCACTGCTCGAACTATACTCATTTATAAACCAAATAATATATACAAATATGCAGTTTTACTCTTAATGAACTTGACTAAGTGTAACCCAAGTTGTATCTAAATCAGAAGCTTATTTATTATAATAAAAGCTAATATGTGTAGGTACTCCTTGTAAACTGTCAATTTTATTCCCCATTGTCCAATGATTCTTTCACAAGCTTAACTATGTTTTTCCAGTTATTAAACAGTGTATTTATTTTAAATAAATACATTCTTACTGTTCGTTTCTTATAAAATTGCTAGATAACATACCGCAAACGAATGTGATTGTTGATTTTGTAATAGTTTGTTCGGCTTGACCATTAACGGCCGGTGGCTGATTTGATATTTTCTCTACAAGTATAAGAAACAAAGATTCGAGAAGTCGATTTTAATTTTCGGTGTGCACATTTTTAATATACATATAAGATTATTTTTTATTATATTCTCGTATTTTTTTATTTTATACATATTATTTGATATTCATTATTAATTGTATGGTTTAGTAATTATTATTTCGAACTGTACAATTACTTCTAATCCCAAATATATAACCTACAAAATACTTAATTATTTCCTACAGGGTGACGAACTACGAAAATTAAATGAATAGTGTTGCCATACGATACTAACTCATTAATGATAACCGGAGAATAATTAATTATAATTATTTGTCCATGAATGCATCAAGCAACTTTTAATGACGCACTTTACCATATTAAGTGAAAGACGGTGTAATGTTATTTTAAAGATAAGTGACACATAAACAATACGAGCGGTAAAAGCAGCGACTCAGCAAACCTTTGGTGATAAATTCATCTTTGTCTCCCATGTTTTTGACGTATTTTAACGTCTTATTGGCATTATTTTTAAATTAATGTATTCCCAGGCATACGTCACCGTAAATACGATAGTAGAGTTACTTAGCTACACTTATGATCGGTTTTTGAGCCTCGGGCGAGGCACGTATTAACAAAAAACAGATCCAAAGTACAGCAAAGCAACTATATTACCGTCTTTGCTGTGTACGTTTACTAAGAATCCCAAGCTTTACATGAAAGCCTTTAAAATATTTGAAGTTCAATTAAAGCCATGTATATTTATAAATAGATGAAAGTTTACCGCAATAGATGACTACTATTAATTTATTTGATGATGGTTAAAATATATTAATAATCTAGCCAGGTAGTTACTTGTTGAGTTTATTATTATTGGAATTGGTTTCGATTCCAAAGTCAAGTTATTTTAAGTCTACTTATCTTTGAATTGTATATAGTGAAATTACTTGGACGTGAGATTGTAGGAATTACAGAGCATTGAACCGAAGCCTATAAGTTGAATAAATATTATGATTTATCTATACGGTATATTCACAGAGGGACAGTTTATCTTATATACAAAGTCACCTCTCTGATTTGTATACTTGATCTAATAATTGGTGTGTTGTTTGCAGGATGATCGCCGGTTGGAAAGTGTGTAGTTATTGTTAAACCATAAAATATAAATTAAATAAAATCGACAAGAAGTGACAATGTATCGTCCAAACTTCTATGAGTGTACTTGTCTTCGATGTGCTGAAGTAGTTTACCAAGTTGATCGTGTTGGACCTCTCAAGGATTTCTCCTTCTTCCACAGTGGATGCTTCAAGTGTTCTGTCTGTGGGACTAAGTTAACTCTAAAGGTAATTATATCTTTCGTTAGTATTTAAGTGTCCTACAATTCACGCAAGATGAAATTTCGATAAAATATATACAACACCTGAATTTTTTAGAGGTTATGTATAGAATAACATATGGGGTAAATTATAGTTCTCCAATTTTCATTTTGTATTAATTGTGGCAAAATTTTATAGATGTAGTTGTCAATTTCCTCAGTGGTGAGTTTCTTCCCCCCGTTATATGCCTAAATTTGACGCCCCCATGATTTTTTAAAATAAATAAACAGTTGTATATTAGAATACTATAAGTCCGGACGGGTTAACATTGTGTTTTGAAAAAATAAACGAGTCATATATGGATTATCCACAAAAATGCAGTAAAATTTAATAAACCTTGCTAACTTGTACTCATCAACAAAAGTACACGAAGATTTTATTTTAAAATTTATATTTTTGTATTAAGCATCTTTAATAAATTATAATATTATAATTCATAAATAGTGAAATAACGATAAATCTTACCTGGATTCCTAAAGGTTTTGGAGTTAATCTGTGATGAAATGCCATGAAGGTTATAAATTCTGTCGGGCGCTGTTCATTTTTTTGAAACACAATGTTAGGGCGTCCGGACTATAGACATATTGCAGAATATTGTTGAAAATCATATTTTTAATTAAGAAATCTTTAAGACATAATTAACTATATTATATTTTAAAAAAATGCAGTGACGCCCATTTACCCCCTTTTGCTATTATATACCCAACATTGTGTGGTATATTTTCAATAAAAACATTGTATTTTATCCAAATTACTTTTGCCTGTGAATTTAAAGACATCTTAAGTCTATGTATACTTTTCTTTGAAGTCTGGCAACACAGAACACATTGCCATATGAAACGCACTATAAATAGCTTAATTAATATATTGATGCGTTGGTGGACGCTTGTTTCATGTCCATAAATGTCAGTTTGAAGAAAAGAGCATTTTAATTTTCATAATATTGTTTTCATGAATGTCAGTCAAACTTTAGATTTTTAGTATTACTTAAATTTGGCCATATATGTATGCAAAGTAGTAATGGAAAATCTCGATAAAAAATAATATTTTTATTCTTCATGAATCAATAATGTATTTTTTATCTTGCATTATTTAAAGGACACTTTACATAATATTTTATTTCTGAAATTACACATTATAATATGTTTTTATACATTTGAGATATTTCTTATAATTATGTATTTATTTAAAATTGACAAATTGACGTTTCTTACCACCGTTCAGTTGATTTTTAGTATATGTAATTTGTAATATAAAATATGAAAATACATGCAACATTTAAATTACCGAGAAATCAAAAGAGCGAATTTGTGAAAGTAATACATATTTCAATTTCTTATTAGTTTTCATAATCTTTGTAATAATAATAATAATGTTTCACACTTGATTTTCACTATACCATTTGGAATGAACGCTAATTTACGTTAATATGGATTTAAATGCATTATTGAAAATAGTTCTCATGTCATATGGAAAGCGTGAGCAGTAAAATGTAAAGCCGTTACTTAATAATTCCTCTCTGCTCGTAATTTACCGTAATTTCTCAATTAAAAATACACATATTTATATTATAAAATAAGTTTTATTGTCACGTGTGAAATACGAGTATATACGTAGCTCTTTTGTTTATAAACTGTTGATCAATCAATCTTATTATCGTTATGGCAACACTGAATTTAATTGAATGTTTTTTTGCGTGGGTTTTGGATAATTATTCCAAGCCAAGGTTGCTCTATTTATTATTTATATTATCACTACTTTATTTATTAATAGATGCATTGTATTAATATACTTACAAAGTGTGTCTATTTGAATATTATTATAAACATTTCGGAAGAAAATGGCTTTAACAGTCGTTTTTTAAACAGTGTTGACATTTTATTTACCATATCATTAAAATAATTTTACTTGAACAAGACTCAAGTTGTAGTATTTGCAGTATAATAACAGCAGGAAGTTTCTACAGTAAGGTCCATCTTGTTCAGTGTAGTGTAATGGGCATTTTGGGTATTATGTTGACAAATTATAAATGTGTGAGAAAAAAGTGAATACTCTCTTGGAAAATTTATTTAGTAACTTAATAGGTAGTTTTTATAAAATAAATATTAAATTCTATGATATTTAAAAAAATATATCATGAAATTCAAAATAAAAACTGTTCTATAGTTTCTCTACGTTGCGTTGGGAAGTTTAATTATTTATATTATTTTTTTTATCAACCCAACCAGGTCTAAATCTTTCGAAAAATTTTCCGTTATTTATAATGCGGATGTGTGACCAATCGATATAACCGATATATAATGTCATCAACTGGATGTATAAATATCAAGATGGTGGACCATGTAAATAAGGCAACACTAATTTTCTCACTGAGACTCGTCTGCTTGGTCCGGCATATTGATATGTATACATACAATTGTATGGCCTCCTAATATATCGATCGGTCGGAAGACGCAGGAAAAAATCATATACATGTCTTTTATTCATGTGTTTTTTCTAATTCGATAATAATGAAGAAGCGAAGATGTCAATTTATTACCACGAAACGACCACCGATTTTAAATATGTGACTTTTATCTATAGAAGCGCCATGTAATATTGCGTCGTACATTCGAATATGCCCGGTCACTAATACATGTACGTATTCTAAACCCTATACATATATACATTCACACATACGAGGGCTGCGGCCACATGATAATTGTAGTCCTTAAAATCCGACATATTGGATAATCCGACACTCAAGAGAAACAATGATCATATAAATTGTTTACATAGTAACATATTATTTATCGTTGCATATATCGAGCAACTTTTAATGTCGCACTTTAGCATATTAAGTGTAATGTTATTTGAAAGATCGACAAGTGACAGATAAACATATGAGCAGTAGAAGTAGCGCCCCAAGCGGCTGACACACAAAACCTTTGGTGCTACATCTCATTTATGCCTGCTATTGTATATAACATAAACACACCTTAAACAAATATATATATATTATGGTATTAAACGTTCGAATCAAAGATCCACTGTACATGATTATATAAATAATCTGTTATTAATTCATTGGTTAGCAATTTCAAGATTAAAAATGCGGTTCTCCTTGACATTCTATCGCATGCGTTTTGCAGCCGAAATGTATGTATGTATTCGAATGCAACAGTAAAACTGGTTTGTCTTTGTTTTGTATAGACTTATTACAACAATCAACATCGCCAAGAGGACAAGGAGGTGTACTGCAGCAGCCATGTTCCTCGTATCGGACCTGGTCACCTGGACAACTCCTCGGTGGGAATCAGAAGTGCGCTGAATGTGCCCAGGAGTAACAACACCGTCAATGAGCAGATCAGGGGAATCACCAGGAACAGTCTGGATGTTGTCGACGGTGAGTTTATTCATTATATCTCCACCTTATTTGGGTTCAAGGTGATATCAGGCTAGTTAAGTATGTATGCATATCAGAGGCAATGCGTCCAATTGTCACTAACAAACCGTAATAGGCTTAATTTCACTGGCAACACTGTTAATTGTAATTTAGCGTGGCTAATTAATCCTTTTATGGGATGTCTACTTGCTAAATCAAATGTGAGTAATCATTTTAATGCAAGAAGGATAAAATAAAATACAAATTTAACATCTTAAAAATAATATAAACAAGGGTCAAATCCCACTCGGGTCAAAAGATTTATTCGATCGGTTATTACGACTGGGAAATTAATTTTAATAAAATCCCGATCGATCGTCTTGACCCAGGTTTATTCTAATTTCCTGTATTGTAAGGTAAATATTGATTATTAAGTCGGTGACCTGTGTAACTAGTAATAGTTGAGATGAATTAACACGTTTTTGTGTGTAAAATACCAAAATTTGTAAAATATTATAATAATAATATTTTATTAATTTTAAAAGTCATAAATGGCCTTCTATTTGATGTTAATCACTGAACAAATTTTATATAAATCTAAATTGATCATGATTCAGTTTACCAAATAATAAAGAAAGTGATGTACCAAAGTCAAACAGATATTATAGTATTATATCTCTTTTCTGTATATCGCTCCATCCACAAAATCATTATCTCGTCTTATTTCTTCGATTGTGTTTTAAAAAAATGGATTATAAGGGTTCATTCAATATAATAGTGTAATGAGAGTGTGTGCGTTTACCAATACTATCAAGCTCTAGTCTATTTGTACACACACCATCTAGCACAACTCACTCTTATTACAACTTCACAGATTCCGTTTGGCATAAATTAATGCTTTTAGCAATTCAATGTATGTTTGCATGTGAATATTATTTGTCGTGCCATTAATATTAAAATGTCGGTCAATTAACACGTCTGTTTGCTTTTAGCGTATAATTTCAATATTATTAACGTACATAACCTTAAAACCTTCATTCCAAGCCAGTTTCCTATTAGAAATCCACAATAATATAAACCAGGGGCGCGCAGTGTACATAATTATTACCGATCTTATATAAAAATTAGCAAAGAGCGTCCAATTGAACAACAAACGGTATCGTGGGAGTCGTTCTCACGGTAAACGCAATAATCTATTGTTTTCAATAAATATTATAATCTTCAATCATACATATTAATATATTTCAATAACCAAGGAAGGGGATATTCAAGTCAAGTTATAATTAATTATACAGAATGTTTAAATAAATTAACTATGGAGTCTGACGGATGCGGAAATGATTTATAGTAAAAATCCAGATTTTTATAGAAAATAAGCCATGTAAATGTAGAAATACTTCATTGTTTTATAATGTTTGTAGAGCGACAATGTTTTGATGACATATTTTTTAGTGGGTAATATTAGACTTTCCCCCCAGAAAAACATATTGGGATGACAATCAGCGGTATTCACAAAAATACATACATGATATTGTCTATGGTTCTGTCACTCTTACTTGAGTAAAGGATCTGTCAAAGTGGAAAATTCCAGCTGTCACACTGGCAGTGACAGCTGGATTACTCGATTTTTTGTCATGAATACATGTTTTTTTTTGTCTAAAATAGTACAATATTTTTATATTTTCTTTATAAAGCGTTTTGATAAAATTTTCAAAATGCTTGCTTGTGATAGGTTATCAGTGGCGGCTCGTAACAATTATTTGTGTGGAGGGCTGTAGCAAAATTCGTAAGATAAATGGTTTTTATATACCTACCTACTAATTGTTTAATGTATCACGAAAGTGTTAAGTGGTTGTATGATTTAATTGCACGAAATGTTTTCCCATCTTAAAAACGCACGTGCTTCTTGTTGAAAACTACTTTAAATAATTGCAGAATAAACCTTAGATTCTTGCTTGAATATTAATAGAATCTTGGTTGTTTTAGTTTGATATTAAAATTGTAAAAGATGAAGATATAATATAATATAATGATAATCCTAAAAAGTAAGTGATTTTCTATAGTTAAATTAGAATTTAGATAATTGCCTCATTTTCACAATAATTCACATTTGTTCGTATACAAACCCCATGGTAGAGGTACAATATATGAACAAAACTATTGTTTTATCGCTTGTAAGTATCGATGAGGGTATCTTGTTCCGCATGTTCAGTCTGATTGGTTTACTTACATCATGGCTGCCATATTTTAAAAACCTGTATGAGAAAAACTAAGACTCGGCTCACTTTCACCATCTCATATGGCAGCCATAGCTTATACATTGCGTCATCGATTGTCTGTCTCTCTTCATTACACTATAAATATATTTTTACACGGGTATATATATATTATATTTTCACCCCCGGGGGTATTTATCGCGAAAGTGGTTTACCAGTTAGTTGTTGTTTTTGTTTTGCAGTTTTCACTAAAATAACGTATATATAAAAAAAAGTCGTCGGAAATCCGAGTTGTAGACTTTCACCACCGGCAAAACCGCTCCACTAATCGAAACATATCAATTTGAAATGTCGAATTATTCATTTCGGTCGTTTTTGTGAACTTTTTAATGCATGGTTGCATTCCGTAGAAAGTGTCTCGTTTATAAACATTTTTTTTAAAAAACAGGTGAAATCAAATTATATGTATGAATGTAATGACAGCATCGTAATATTTTTTTAGCGGGCAATACTCATTGCGGGAAGTGAAGAAGAAAATTCATTGATAATTACACATTTTGACCTCATAATCAGACCTAGTCCAAGTGGGTGTAATAAGATGCTTTAACGTATTAGAGCTCTGCAACGATTTCCTTTATTATTTTATTTTATTTCAATAATAATATTCATGGGACAAACTATAAAGTCGAATGCACAATTCAAAAATAGTAATGCTCTACAATTGTGAGCAATTGAAAACCTGTTTTTTCACCCTCTTACTTATCACATTACAATATGATCAATCACAGCCGTCTGCGGGTTTTTTTGACATTTTGATTTAGATTTTGTTACATGTTTTATTTTTGTTTAAAATTATTTCATATTTTCTCTGGTGAACGAATGCATTGTGTGAAATTTTTTTTTCTACAAATAGACAATATAATTATTTATGTGTTCTGTAAGAATGATATTATTATGTCATCGCTTTGACTAAATCACGGGAAATATCCCATGAATATTACACAATATATACATACTTTCAAATATTTTTTATGCACATTGCAAACAGGGCTGTTAAACAAAAATATTATAACGGTGAATGCAGTGAAAGTTACAAATAAGTCCATTTAAGATTGTCTTGTATGCATGCATGCATAGCAATTTTAGAGTTAAAAGAAGATATATTTTATATACGATGAAAGCAAATCTAAATAATATTTTATCGAATGTTTGAAACTTTCGATCTGGTTTCAATCAATTTCACTTTTCTTCGCGTCGTATTTTCAATGCTATTTATTTATGTCCAGTTAACAGTGACTGTTGTATAAAATAATATCGGTCGTTTTAACATATTGCACGTAATTTCCTCCTAAATATTTTCACAGTCTGGATCGACATGTGACACGCGTGACTGTGTCACTAGTGATACTGTGTCACTGTGTCGTTACGTGAATGTATGATATGATAATTATGATTATTATTCATTGTATGTATATTCAAGGCACGAATACTCGTTAGACACACTTTGTTCAATCAATTCGAACAAAATAGTATTACACATTGGTATTTTGAATGATAAAATGTTAAAAGAATTTTTGAAAAAAATGTTGTATCATTAAATCTCGATTTACAAACATTTCAACATATAGGAGAAAATTGGAGTAGATTTATAAACTTCTGAGTCATTATAAAATATCTATACGTCGTATATAATTACATTAATTGACCGTTTGGATTTTGTAAGATCTACTATATTTTTAATCCCCATATTGTGCATTTATATTATAACTATGGTATTTTAAATTGTGAATTTGAGATATTAGATATGTATAATTTAATTATTATTTTTCCGTGTGGCAACACCCGTCGTTGAAGGATCCATTATACACTCGTTAGGCTATTATATATATTAAAAAATGTACATGGAATCATTTTAATTGAAGATGAACACTGTGGTCATGGGTTCAAATCCCGCTCAAGTCAAGAAAATAATTGATTTTATCGGTTACTGTGAGATCGGGAATAATATTAATAAAATCCCGATTGATCGTCTCGATCCAGGTTTTCTCTGATTTCCTGTATTGTAAGGTAAATAGTGATTATTAAGTCGGTGACCTGCGTAACTAGTACAATTTTAATACTTGTACTCTAATACATTAATAACAATTTTCCCGTACACATACACTGAATAAATATAATTAGTATTAAATACTATAAACAAATAGATCAGAATTTGTATTAATTGGTTTATTTTATAACCACGTTGTGCATTTACTCTATATATTCATGTAATTAATCATAAATATTTTGATGCCTAATCAAAAGTGTTGCCAGATACACTTTATTATTTGAATATGGAATTTATTCATACATCACCTGTTTTTTAACATTCATCGCAAGATTTCTTTGCTGAACGCTTATTTAATTGTTAGTAATAAATATATATACTTAGAGTAGTTATTGATAACATGTGTTCTATGAATTAAATTATTGTGTGTATTGTTATTGAGCGATGCCCACATATTATTTTGACGGTCACACAAACTGTGTTACTACTAATCGGAAGTAATTATTTAATATGAATATTTATTAATAAATCTACAGTATTTTATCACAATCATGTGTATCTACAAGGCCGTTGTAAAAGCAAAAGGTTGTTTGAATGAAACAGTTTTCCCCGTGGGCCGGACTGGTTGCCCACGCTCTTATAATAAATCATTAATAAAGAGAAATTCTATAACATATTGTGACAACTCGTTATATGGACGATCCTGTTATTAGATACGATATAATACAATATATTTAACTGTGTTCAATTAATGGATTTATAAACAAAGCGCACTTAGTACTTTTAATCTGTTAGTGTAAGGTTTATTTCACGAATGTATAAAGTGGTTATAAACAAGAAGCACGTGCGTTTTTAAGGGGAGAAAGCATTTTATTGGTCGAAATGCTAACGCCCATGTTAGAAATTATACCCTGTTTCTTAGATGTTTAAAGTAAATGTCAAACTTGCTCATATGTGAGATTATTAAAAAAAAATTGGTATTAGATATATTATGTTAGGATTTAACTAATCAATACTGTTTTCGGTATGTTAGATGACGTCTACTTGTGTCTGAAGTTTGAGATTTACTCTACACATTCATGAAACAAAATAAAGTACATATTTACAGTGGATTTTATCATATAATCAACGATGATATTTAATAAATAAAAAGTCTTTATGGTTTTAATCAAGCTTATTTGTGTTAAATCTTTGTTAAGATCAAACATAACCCAGTTTGTGTGTAATAAAGTGCTTTAACGTATTCGAGCACTGCAACGATTTCGATATTATTTGATTATTTTATTTTAACTGTCTGATATTTACACAAAACATTATAATATATATAATTGTCTAACTGTGTGTATGTTATATGTCTGTATGTCTGTATGTCTGTACGGATCAATCTTTCAAATATCCTCAGCGTATACAGAGTCGCTATATACAGAAAAATAGTCCTTAATATATCAGGGTACAAGCATTAAAATTCCGCGTGCTCTTAAGTCTTTATGGAACTGAGCCATATATTCAAAATGGAATAGAATATTTGGTAGTGAGACTGCATTTAAATTTGTTGATTATTGAAGATATACGAAAATAGCCCCTAATATGTATCGAATACCTTCGAGATATCGTATACTTTCGTTTGAAATATGTTTGCTGTCAGTTTTGTTCGAAATGTATGAAACTTAAAAAAATTTTCATTTTCAATGATTGTTTAAACTATTAAATGGGACATTTTCGAAATAGTAAATTATTCCTATCTGACTGGCAACTAATGTAGATTCATCCATTATCTATAACACGTTTCATGTCTCTGTCAATAGAAGGTAGTTAATCGTAATCTGTAAAATTTTATATATTCAATTCAATTTGTTTGACACATGAAACGTAGTGTTGCCAGGTGTATAAATAATTCAATTTAAATATTTAATCATAATTAATACATATCTAAAATCTCGAAACGGGTATTTTAATGATATTATTATTAAATTAATTTCAAAATAATTTTAGAGATATTTAATAATGCATAATAAATGAAAATTCTCAAAAAAAGTATTTATCAGGAGACTCGCTTTTTAAATATTGTGATGAGTGTTGTCATCATATGAAAACCGCCTTATATTATTTTATTAATAATTTTAATAATATTTCAAACTTCTTTCGAATGAAAAAACAAACAACTTATTATCTTCGTATTAAAAACAAATCAGAGCATTTAAAAATATTAAATAATTTCATAAAATTGTTAGATGTATTTAATTTGATAATGCATTACATTTTCATACTTCATTTTAAAATCAAAAATTTCTTCTAATCGATAAAAAAAAACACTTTAAAGCAAAAATGAAATCAAAACTCAAAGATAAACGTCCTATTAAAAAACCAGGCAGAACATTAACAAATTGAAAATTTCAATTAAAATTACCCTAGTATGATATAAATCTACACTTATCATATATCAATCATATCATTTATCTTTAAAAGAGGCGAGAAGTTTTTTTTCGTATAAAAAATATTGACAATAGTAAAATAATTTATTATCACAATCTTCGGTTATTATAATGAGTGAATAAGGTCAAGTTCAAATGAATAACAACAACAAGTATGACAACATAATTTTGTCATAACTCCTAAGGTCGCTGACCGTGTTTGCAACAACAACAACTAATTGTTAACACTATGTTGTCATAATGTCTCAGGTTGCTGACGGTGTGTGCCGTTTGAGGCTATGTTCTTGTGTACGTACTATTGTCGTTTCATGAATCCTTTGACGTATGCTTATAATAATACAAATTCAAATCAGGCAGTCAATCACCTAATAAGTAAAAACGCAAGATTCTAGCCGACTTGGACCATTAATGAAGGTGTGGTTGTGTTATATTTAATGTACAGTTTAGTTAAGAATAATATAAAACTAAATGAATGAATGAAATAGTATAGTGTCTTTATTGTATTATATATCACTCTCACTGTCAACTAAGAACTAGTTGTGAACCCGATCGATGGATTAGTTGCGGCAATCGCCTCTTCCTACACTTTCTCATCGTTAACTCGGTTATAATGTTACAGGTCCAGGTCGCAAAGAGCACACTAATGGTAATGGCGGCGGAGGATACGGAGGAGCTGGTTCTCCGGTCGGTCGAGATGAGCCTCCGGTGACATCGCACCATTATGGCAGGTTCGATGCCAGTGCACTGCACATCGCTCATGCCCTGAAACAGACAGAACTACAGAGAGCATACGCCAGGGCCAGGGAGAAACCGATCGATTGCTATTTGGTAAGTTTACTTCAGACATTACTAACTGATATGAAGGAAAGCGGCTTAGTCGTGGATGTTTGTGAGTGTATTAGTGCATTTATATATAAACACGCACACGCCCAAGCAGTCGCACTTATACATTCAACAGGACCAAAATGGAATAATAGAATATGTTGAACTCGTCGATTTACACGCAAAATGCGTTTCTTCTAGATTTAGCTCGTGTTACAAACTGTCAAATCTTGACTCGACAATATCAGCGAGCTATAAAGCAAAACTCATGCTGTATTTCCCACTGCATTCGTGACGAACTCACCTGCACCTGAATGGCTTCAATCTAAATATCGGCTATGATCGGCTTTAACTTTGAATATACAAATATTACTCGAAAGTCGTATAAATCCATAGATATATATCAAGTGGCCAAAAACATGAGTTACCTGGCATCTTCATATCTTCAGTTATATTTCACAGTAAAATGGGTAAATGCATTGTTACTACATGTCATGTGGACTCAAACATACACTCAAATACATCTAGGCTCACTTTTTACCAAACACTACTTGTCACAGCCACTCTCAGTGGTCACTAAAAATGTGTTGAGTGAGGGAGACACACTTATGCCTTTATCGAATAGGAGAGAAGAGTGCAACAATACACGGGCTACACCTTTATATGCAATGGGATATCTAATGTTTATGTTTATGTATAAATCGTATCACGTCCAAATTGAGATGAACGCCTGTATTCAATATAATAGTGTAATTAGAGTGTGTTAGTGAGTCGTGCTAGAGCCAATGGTGCGTATACTAATAGAGCTTGGTAGTATTCGTATACGCACCACATGCACACACTCTCATTATACGCCGCAAAGGCTGTAATTTACTAATTAATATTACTATATCAATTGAGAGGCTGTGTGGAATGAGGGCGCATGCTGAAATTATCAATTTCAATATACATATTTGAGGAAAACACGGAATAAGGGCGTATCCCGTTATCTGCTCTCATTACACGCAGCCCCTCAATTATTATTGTATCTGTAAAATATGTTATCGATTATGAATTTGGGACTTGACCTCACCCTTTTTACACTTTTAGAGCAAATATCAATCTTTAAAGGCGAACTTACTTTAAATTGTATAATATGATGATATCCAAAAGTTTTTTAAGATAAATTGGTAGAGAATTTTGAATAATTTTATGGTAAAAGGGCGTATCCTGTTATCCACCCTTGTTCTAACCCCTCAGTTATACATAGACAAATAACCGCCCTTCTCGGCATTTTGGAAAGTAGTTAACCATAACTACAGTCAGTAGGATTGTAAAACTCTTTGTAAGAAATACTTTATTGTTTTAATTATGATTAGTGTGCACTTTTTACTGTCGAAATGTTGCTGTTTCGCTTTCAACGCCTCCGCTGTTGCCATTCAATTATTTATGTATGCATTTAATTATCTAATATTTGCTGTTTAGAATAGTTTAATATAGAAATCAGCAATAGTCCTTAATGCAAGGTGTATTATTTAAATGGTGTTGCAGGTGTTCATAAAGCATGACTGTGCAGCGGCCCATATTACTCCGGGAGACATTATTCTAGCATACTTTCAACTACTACATTAGCTTCATTGTCTTTAAAACAAACCATAAACTAAAGAAAGGAAATCAACATTAACAATGTCACGTATCATTCGTCAACAATGTGCTTTAAATTAAAAAAAGAGGGTTGACACATCGACGTGAAGTTGGTCGCGGATCAATAATGTATGAACTGTCAAAATGACCAACAAAATTATGCTCATTAAACCAACTAATAAAAATATAATTGGTACTATTTTATGGATTCATTTTATACTGTGAAGTGTAAAATATTATATAATATATATAACTGTCTAAGGTGTGTGTACGGGCCCTCAGCCATCAGTGTTACCAGATAATTATTTTACTACAATTAATACATATCTAATCTCTCGAAACGGGTATTTTAATGATAATAATATTACATTAATTTCCAAATAATATTAGAGATATTTAATGAGGCATAATAAATGAAAACTCTCAAAAAACAGTATTTATTGGAAGACTCGATTTTTATATTTTGTGATGAGTGTTGTTATCATATGAAAACTTTGAAAATTCAAACATCTTCTGAACGAAAAAATAAACAACTTATTACCGCCTTATTTAAAAACCAAGCAGAACATAAAAAAAACATTAACAAATTGAAAATTTCAATTAAATTTACCCTAGTTCAATATATTTGTTTAATTTAAATTCATTAAGGGTAAATTTGAAGTGAAACACCTGTTTAATTAGCATATTATAGTGGCTACCTTAGTTATATATTAATAAGTCGATTCGTCTGCAGTGTTTGAAAAGAATCAGTGCAGAATGTTTAGTGGACTGTGAGTTAAATAGCCATCGTTTTATGGTGGAAATTAATTATCTATTATGATTTTACATTACACGCCATATATTAATACATCATCACAGATTTCTATCCCTTTTAGATAATTATGTTTTGTGAAAGCAGCTTCTTTCTTTTTGTACAATACAATATGATTTTTTTTAAATATATACGACCTTCATGAGGAATACGATCTGTATGAATAAGCGCGTATAATTTTCTTGATAATCTGGCACTTCTAATAATCCGACACTTATAAAATAATATTTGTTTTTTTGATTGCATATCAGAGGCGTCTGAGAGTGAATAAACCCCCCATTCTTTCTCCTAAAAGTAATAAAATTTTAGTTAATTCGACAGTTAGCGTTGTCTTGTGTGTCAGATTGATAAACATTTTATAAATGTCACTGTATAAAATTACAGTGTTTTATTTAATAGTTCTATAAAAAAATATACATATTAACTGGAAATATGCAAAATAAGTTAATTAATTGAGCAATTAAGATACTTTGTCGTAATTAAATAATTTATTTTTTAAAACGATGAGTATCGAGACTACACTGTGTTCGTACTTACGAAAAAATTACCTCCAAATATCGAAAAGTTCTCAAATAATCGGGATTTTATAAATATTATTCTCGAACCCATAACCACTATATTTATTTATTTTATTAATACGCCTCTGAGAAGGTTTTTTTTGCAAAGTTTAGTTTTTTAGACACAACAATGTGTTAATTAATTGTCTGTCGGTGATCTTAACTATTACTAGTTACACAGGTCTTAATAATCAGTATTTACCCTACAATACAGGAAATCAGAGTAAACCTGGATCAAGACGATCTATCGGGGTTTTATTAATATTATTCCCGATCTCCCAGTCGTAATAACCGAATTTGATAATCGCATACTCAGCTAACTTTTTTGGTTGATAAAAAAGTTCTTTCAGTCATGCATGCATAGCGCTGCTATGGGAAAATCTAAACGCCGTTTTCACATCACAAATGCAGGTTTAATTCAACAGTAATGATTAATATATGTGCAAATAGATAAATGATTTTATATGACTACGAGTGCAGTGTGACTATGGTAATTAAAAGTAAATGTAACAGTACTTTAGATCTATGTATGTATGTCTGTGGGAGCTTCCATTGTTTTCCTGTGACGTCATCGCTTTGGTCCGTTATAAAAATCAAAGGGTGCATAATAAACGATCAAAGATTAAACGGCGATAATTCAGTGTCTGCTTTTTATGAATATAATTAGAGATGTTTGTAATAAATATGTGTATTATGCACGAGAGGAGCTCTGCTTTAATTATTTGGATAATGAGCGCATTCTAACTGTAACACATGGCTGCTTCACGCCATTCTCTCAAACCAATTGCACTTCTTTGTTACACAAAAAACAATCATTACAGTCCCAAGTCAACCCGAAACAAACGAAGAAAGTCGATGGAGTCGGTCGAGTGTGTAAATATTGTTTTTGATCATATTTTTTGATGTGGTACCGCAAAAGAATTATTGTAATAATTGGCCTCGCCGCGTTTTATTTTAACATCAACATTCCGAAATGTGCGCGCAAATCTTATGATTTTTTAAATATACACACAACATTACCGTTATGAAATTATGGAAATATTTTGACTACGCCTGTATTTTTTTAAGATATGTATTGATTAAATTCAAAATAAAAGGTCAAATGTTAGCCGTGCGTCAGACCCACGCCTTTAGAATTTTTTTTTAAACACGAACTAATTTACTGCAAGCGGCTGTGATTGGTTATATCAATAATAATATAAAGTTCACAGACATGTTATATTTAGTGATATATAGGTTTTTCATTTCATTTTCACCCTTCAAGTCCATTAAACAAAGATAATTGATAGAATATTATATACTTCTTCAGTAAAAAAAATACATAAAATAGTAGTGTAAATTGAAATAAAAAATAGTGAATTTGTAATGAAAAATTATTATTAAAATTATAATTATTTAATACAAAAATTAAAGTATTTAGAATTAAATAAATGGTTTATGTAAAAACATTATTAATAATTCACGCAAAGCATGTTTATTGCCATATAATTATTGTACATATTAACAAAATTGACGAATTCCGCGAATAGTTGTGATTGGTAACACCGCAAAGTATATTAATTCCGTAATAGCACGAATTACCACCTCGTCTTTATAAAAATATTATGGCAGATTTGTGGCAAAAAAAAAAATAATTGAAGGCGGAAAAACAGTAATGTCACAAGAATAAAATTTTCAAAAATTATATTTTATATGGAAATGTGTATTTTTTATCGACTATTTTAGGAGACATTTGTGCATTTTCAATTTTTTTAATTAATGATATTGATGTAATAATGTTTTAAACATGTGCTGTTTTTCCGCCAAGGTCTTAGGTTTATATATTTTGAAAACACATATTATTCGGACTCTCTCTTATAGATTTAGTACATTGTCAAGTGATATTTTAATTTTGCTTTTAGGCCCACATAATTCGATACCCATAATATATTTCCGCCATATGGTTTAATAAATATAAAATACACGAAATGTTATTGCGGGGGCTCAGTTTTGTGGCGAGGCCTTTTAACGCCGACGCGTCATGGCGTCACTTTTGAATATTTCACTACAATATTTTGTACCGCCTACCTTTGCCAATCTGGATGGGTTACCTGCTTCTCATTTATGGTAAACGTGACATTATATTTGTTGTGATCACCCTTGAATCTGAGAGAATCTAAGCGCCGCCACACACCTGCTTCAACGTGTGCGCCCTCCTTTATAACGTCTTCTTGGCTGTTTGTTTCCATTTATTAGTACCGAGTAAACAAACAGTTACTGCGATAATTTTGGATGTTTAAATGACCATTTTAATTTCATTAATATGTAGAGCGAATTAATTTCCCGCAAACGACTACGATTGGTGATATCATTGTTTGGTGATCTGACCAGTGAAGTTATATCTATAGAAGTGTCATGCGTGTTGTATTCATACATTGGCACATGGCCGGCACTACTACGTGCGCATATTATACATATACTTCACAAATATGCGGGCTGTGGCCACCTGCAACATTGTAATCCCTAAAATCCAACACTCGAGAGCAATAAGATTGTTCTTACAAACACATCCGAAATGATTATGTAAACTTATATCTATAGGAGTGTCATGCGTATTGTATTCATACATTGGAACATGGCCGGCACTACTACGTGCGCATATTATACAAATTCTACACAAATATGCGGGCTGTGACCACCTGCAACACTGTAGTCCCTAAAATTAGGAAGATTTTTCTTATAAAAATATACTCATGATCTTAAAAATTGTTTACATAGTGACAAATTATTTGTCATTGAATATATCAAGCAACATTTGACATATTAAGTGAAAGACGGTGTAATGTTATTATAAAGATCGACAAGTGACAGATAAACAGTAAGAGCGGTAATATATACATATAAGGTCATTGTCAATGGTTATAGAATATTTGTTAATGATAACAAAACCTTGTTTCCTTAATATGACGACCTTGTATATAAGGTATATTTGTTAGGTTTTTCAATTCCAATGAATTTATATCTTTGGATGTGTCATGCGTATTGTTTTCATACATTGGAATATGGCCGACACTACTGCATGCGCATATTATACATATACTGCACACATCCTGTAGTCCCTAAAATCCAACATCTTTGAATATATCAAGTAACTTTTAATGACGCACTTATTGTTATACAGTTATTATAAAAATCGACAAGTGACAGGTAAACAGTACGAGCGGTAAAAGCAGTGATTCAGCCAACCTTTGGTGATAAATTCATCATTGTATCCCATGTTTTTGACGTATTTTAATGTATTATTGGCATTATTTTTAGAGTGTATTGTAGATGCTGAAAAAATGGGTTACTTGTATTTTAATATAACTCTATATTGATGCAAAATGCATCCTTGAGTAATGTATTTATTCGTATTATTTGGAGGATATTGTTAAAAAAAATACATTGTCCATGAATTAGTCTTGGTAAATTCAGTACAATACCGGTTGATAAATTATGTATGCAACAATGCTGGAATTCGACAATGTTATTTTGCATTTATAATACTGTATCACTAATATCCGATCATAATAAATTATTCATTCTGTGTTTTATTTAAAATATAGGCTCTGTTTATAGAGTTAGACGTATTGAAACATAAAATAATCTACTCATTGTATGTAAGTGTGAGTGTAAATAAAATAATAATCGGCAACGACAAGACAATTTAAAGTTTGGTGTTATCAGGAATTTTTTTTATCTGCTGACCGAAATACGCTACTTGTAAGTGACAAAATTATATAATTAACAAACAATTGATCATTTTTTTCGATAGCCATATTCGCTTCGGTGTTTATTTGAACAGTTTTTTTTCTCATATAGAACACTTGTTTAGTTTGAAATGTTTGCACAAATTTACATTCTGAATATACCGAATTTGGAATCCGGGAAGGGAGCATTCAAAGCTGCAGACAAGCTAAGGCCTAAAATTCTTCTCGTATTTGCTGGATCCACAACTCCGTCATCCCACAGTCTTCCAGAACTGAAAGATGGTGCCCCTTCTTTTTCGAATTGTTGCTCCAAAGGGGCTCGTATTTTCTTTTCGTTTTCTTCCGTCCAAGGTTTACCTTCTCGTAAGGCTTTATCTCTTGCTACTTGGCATAGGACTCCTGCAGCTTGAGGGCCGCCCATCACGGATATTCTCGCATTGGGCCAAATATACAGGAAGTTGGGGGAATATGCCCTTCCACACATGCCATAATTACCAGCTCCATAACTACCGCCCACTATCACTGTCAGCTTCGGCCCCTTGAAGCAACTAACGGCCGTCACCATCTTCGCACCGTTCTTGGCGATCCCTCCAGCTTCAGCGTCCCTGCCTACCATGAAGCCGGTGATATTTTGAAGAAACACAAGCGGGATTTTCCTAGCGGCGCATAATTCAATGAAATGTGCACCTTTGAGTGCTCCTTCAGATTGCAGGACTCCGTTATTGCCTATAACACCGACAGATTTTCCGTACAATTTCGCAAACCCGCAAACAACCGTCTCCCCGTAAAGCTCTTTGAATTCGTGGAACTTGCTTCCGTCGACTATCCGAGCGATGACTTCGCGGATGTCGAATGGACGTTGTAAATTAGTCCCGACGATTCCGTATAATTCCTCTGCGTCGTATAGAGGCTCTTCTATTTGGTAGTCTAGAGATGTTTTCGACTCGAGCGGTGTGTCTGGCCATGTGAGATTCTTGACAATGTTTCTCGCAATCTCCAGAGCGTGCTCGTCATCTTGGGCATAGTGATCGGTCACTCCAGATACTCTACAGTGGAGGTCTGCTCCTCCTAACTGTTCAGCTGTGACTTCTTCTCCGGTGGATGCCTTGACTAAAGGTGGTCCTGCTAAGAATACAGTACCTTGATTACGCACTATTACACTTTCGTCTGACATTGCTGGGATGTATGCTCCACCAGCGGTACAAGATCCCAGCACCACTGATACTTGAGGTATTTTCATTGCGGACATATTGGCTTGGTTGAAAAATATCCTTCCAAAATGGTCTCTATCGGGAAATACATCTGCTTGATCAGGTAAATGAGCTCCACCGCTATCTACCAAATATACACAAGGCAGCTGACACTGTTGGGCGATTTCCTGGGCTCTGAGATGTTTCTTCACTGTGATTGGGAAATAAGTACCACCTTTGACCGTGGCGTCATTGGCTACTAGCATCACTGGTCTCCCATGAACCCTGACAACAGCAGTTACCAGTCCGCCACTAGCCGGAGGTCCAGCTAGGGGAGCTATTTCCAATATATCCGAACCAGGATCAGCTATTTTCTCCACTCTGGTCCTCACATCCAGCTTCCCTTTAGATAATTGTGCCTGTCTGGCTTTTTGTCCTCCGCCTTCTCTGGCTATGGATGTTTTACTCCTCAAGTCTGCCACGAGATCGGTCATTGATTTATAATTTTCCCGATACAGGTCTGAGTTGATATCGCAGCTGGTGTTGAGAGTAGATATTTGTGATGCATAAAACCTACGGGCAGAGAGGGAACCACCCACGCGTAGGCAATGTAACGCCTTCTGCATCTTGTTAGTTGATTAATATAAATATTGAGTAGTTAATGTAAAACAGGTGTCATGACACCGCCAATGACTAAGCAACACTGGCTCTTATCATACAATATGTTTACGATTCCCCACCAAACGTTACACACTGATTACGATAAATATATACTACATTTTCTTTAAAAAATATTTTGATTTATATTACAGGATCGAGATGAACAAACACAGCTTGAAATGAAACACCGCCAAGAAGAAGATGATCTCTACAGAAAGTTTGCCAGACACCGCGAAGAGGAAGATCGTCGAATACGAGAAGAATTCAAGGTAAACAAATTTAAATATCAAAATCTAAATATATGTATGTATATAAACAACTTCCAATATTACAGGATGAATGGGAGAAAGAACTGGAAAGATTAACTCACAGATTTGAAAGAGAACTACAAGTCAAAAGAAAGAAACCTGAGGATCAGAATGTTTTAACATTGCGACACCAACAAGAGAAGGAAGACTTAGAGAAGAATATGACTTTGAGAAGAGACAAAAAGAAAGAAAGCATTACGAGAAAAATGTTGGAACACGAAAGGTATAATCATTCTTTTCAAACAATTGTAACTATTTTTATAATTATTTAATATTATATTAAAAGGGCGGCCACAGCAGCTCTTGTAGAAAAACAAAGTCACGAGATGTTGGAGTTGATCAATGAAAAACGTTCAGAATATATGAGAGCTGAATCACTTTTTGAAGATGCCACAGAAGTGGCTGCACCGTATCCTGCTAGAGCTCCTCCCCCCGCACCACCGGCACTTACCAAATTTCATATTTACAGTGACCCTACAGAATTTGCTGACGTTGACCAAATTGCTATTTCAGTCAGTACACTTTGTAGTTTGAGATATAAATATTTATAATAGAAATAATATTGGTTATTATTTTTAGGTAGCACAAGAAGATCAAAAAACATTCACTGATTTAGTGCGTCAACTTGTAGGAAGATGCGGTTCTGATATTGAAAAAGCAAGGTATTTCAATATGAATTATCCTATATTGTATATATTTTTATATTTGTTATATTTTAGAACCATATTCCGTTGGATAACAGTGAAAAACTTGAACACCATGCAGTTTGATGATAATTTAAGAGGTGATACTCCGATGGGACTACTGCGAGGTATAAAACATGGTACTGAAAGTTACCACGTTCTCTTCAAGAGACTTTGCAGGTAAATACAAATAATAACTGCCGTCTGACTTTTTGATGCACTTGTGTTTAATATTTTTTTGTATGTAGTTATGCTGGGCTTCACTGTGTCGTTATCAAAGGCTACAGTAAATCCGCCGGTTATCAACCAGGGGTCAGATTTGAAGACAATCGATTTAGGAATTCTTGGAATGCGGTGTATGTTGCAGGCGCTTGGCGATTTGTTCAATGTAATTGGGGAGCTCGGCATCTTGTAAATGCTAAAGATGCTCCCAGACCTGGAAATAAGGGCAAAAGTGATAGTCTGAGGTATAAAAAGTACAGGTTTTAACAGCTGCTCTAGTTATAAGTTATGATAACAATAAATTTCTTTACAGATATGAATATGATGATCACTACTTCTTAACCGATCCGAGGGAGTTCATTTATGAATTTTTCCCACTCCAATCAGATTGGCAATTGCTCAAAACACCGATAACATTAAGAGACTTTGAAGAGTTACCATTTGTCAGATCACTGTTCTTCAGATATGGCTTGTATTTTAGTGATGCAAATACCAAAGCTGTGATGTATACCGATGCAACTGGTAAATTACAAAAAAAAAACATACTTTTATTTCATCGAAATATATTTAATTGAATTTAAAAACTTCAGGTGCAGCTACTGTCAGAATTGCGATGCCCGCTCATATGCAAAGTACTCTTATATTCCATTACAATTTGAAATTCTACGATACAGAAGGTGATGGATTTGATGGTGTTAGCTTGAAACGCTTTGTAATGCAGGTAACGTAATTTTCATTTAATTTATTAATAATTTCAAATCATTTGTTGAATTTAAATTGTTTTTAGTCTGTAATCGGAAATGTTGTTTCGTTCCGAGTGCACGCTCCATGTAGTGGTGCATTTTTATTGGATATTTTTGCCAACGCTGTTACACCAAAAGAGTACCTCACCGGAGAACCCATGAAGTTCAAGAGTGTTTGCAAGTTCAAGGTATTTTATATATTATTAACATAATTCTTTGAACTATTTTTAAATATTTGTTTTGTCTGAATAGATATGCTGTGCCGAATTACAAACAGTGATGGTTCCATTACCCGACTGTGCCAGCGGTGAATGGGGTCCGACTAAAGCTACAAGACTCTTTGGGCTTGTTCCCATCACTCATCAGGTAAATAATTACATTATTGAAAATGTTATGTATTACTTATCTTACATATTAGTAGAAAATCTCCACAATAGATTTTTATTTTATATCTACTTCAAAAATTGACTACTGAGGATTATAATTTTACAGGATGCTCTTGTCTTTGCTGGACGCGAAGTTGAAATTCAATTCAAAATGTCGAGGCAGCTCACTGACTTTATGGCGACATTACACAAAAATGGTGTGGAAGAAAAGCGACTCTCCAAATATGTTACGCACACTGTCACTGATGATATTGTTACTTTTGTGATTAATTTCCCAGAAGAAGGTATGCATATCAATTGAATTTTGATCTAGACAATATTAAAATATATTTATTTATGTTTAGGTCAATATGGTCTTGATGTATATACCAGAGAAAGAGGTCACAGTACATCCAATCATCACCAGAACGGATCCACCGAGAGAGAAAAGCATTTATTGACACATTGTTGCAAATATCTAATAAATAGTAGCAAGAGGAACTGAAAAATTAAAAAAAAAATCATCTATTTCATGTACTGGTTACAAATTTAGAATGTCTTCCAAAATACACATATTAAATTTCTTTAATAATAGGTTTAATAGTATTAATCAAATAATAATATTTATTCATCAAAGCTCACTCACATATTACAATAGATCATACACCAAATGTATTGAGAATATTTTTGTGTATTCATGTTTACTGTATAAATAATAATAGTCATAAGCCAACACTAGGATGACCAAAAATATTCGGAGGTTTTTAATAGGTTTCATTTCACCTTGTTAATATATTGGCTTCAATTTCAATAAATCAATAAGTGCATTGCTAAATAATATACCATACACATTAAATTAATTTATTAGTTTGTGAATCTTGTCGTGGAATCTCGAATATGTTGTTATATTTGTACAGATTTGTTTTTTTTAGTGTTAAATACGGTGCAATTTGTACTTAATTGTGTAGGTGTTTACTTAAAATATCACAAATTATGTTAAAAAGCCTTACTAATTACAAATTCTTCATTAGACGTTAAGTGTAAATAATAACCTCTTTTTTTATGATGACATATTTATTTTATTGTTTTGTGAATGAAATTTTCAATTTTTCTCGTACATATTATGCAATATTAATATCTTTTCAATGTGGCAGACTAGTCCTCTTTAAACTTTTGTGTAATTTTTTTTTTAATTTACTGCTTCATAAAATGCTTACCTATGCAGTATTTATTTTAAGTTTCTATATTTACTTCAATCATGTTACGCAGATGTGAATTATTTCATATTTATTATTATAAATTTTATGTCACAACATATTGATTTTTTTTTTTATTATTTAAGTGTGAATATTTAAACATTGTTTTTTTGTTTTATTTTCATTTATGTCTGTTTCGTGGATGATGTAATCGTTTTTTATCAGCTCGTCGAACATTACCAAACTTATAATCTCCATTAAATCATACAAACTGCAGGTAATTACGAATAGGGATATATTTTAATGTAATGTTACTAATAAACATTAAATACAATATTGTCTTTTTATTGAACAAAACAAAAATAATAATAATTTAGCTATAAATTATACTAATAACAATACTTCAAATAATTAATATGGGTAACTTTCAAAATATAATCATGCAGGGTGTTAGAATATATTTTTTTGAATTTTAGATTCACATGGTCCCAAGTTAAATAAAGAATATTAAACATTGAAATTTTTAGAACTTTCCTTCAGTTTTATCACATTTATGAGCAAGTTAGTTAACTAAATTACAATATTTATACATTTTGTAATCAAATGAGCACAGTTTTAAAGAAAATCTAACTAAATCAAGACAGATTAAACTTTTTTTTAAATTATGTTTTTAAGATTTGGTGAAGCAGCAGTTTAAACTAGAATAATATGCGCTATATATTTGTTACTTGACTTTTAGCAGCAATTACTGTATTTTTAATTATGAAGACTGCCTCATGGAATGTGTTATAAAGATTTGTAAGTAGTAATGCATTGCACAATAAATGTAAATGAAGCACATTTTGGTTTGAGTATTGCTGTGTAAATATTCACAGTTGATAATGGAACTATAAAATGTGGCAAGGCATTAAAATGCAGTTTTACACGTAGCATTTAAAATGTAGAAATATAATTTTGAGCACATCACGGCAAGTCGTGAAAATTGTTGATTGTATATAATGTGTCTATTCTTTTATAAATTTCATCACATGTTTTTAAAGTTGTTGGAAGAATTTCCAGGGCTTCTTTCAGTGCATTTTCATTGCCGAAAATCTGAAAAAAATATTTTTATGAAATATTTCAAATCAATCGAAAAGCTATGAAAAACAACCTTTTCCAATAGATGTTTGCGAGAAGGCAACGCATGCATTGCGAGCAAAGCAGTTTTTCTTATATACCAAGGGTGAAATTGAGCTAATGATTCTGTGTAAACACTTTGACAAACTGTACACGTGTTTGTATTGTCGTCACTCTCACCTAGTTCCTTTAAAAATAATCTTATAAAATCTAAAACACACATAACATCAATCGATATACAATTAAAATATCATCTCAATTACAAACCTAAACCGCGATGAAGTCTTAAGAGTGTTCTAGCTCCAGACACAAAGCCATTCTTTTTAACAAGTCCAGTGTCTCTTTCAAAATTGATCATTTTTTTACAGCTTACGTAGTGCTGGGAATTATCACTTTTGGAATGCTCTTCCATTATTTTAATTTTACTTATGACATCGCTACTGACGAATGAAAATATTGAACCAATTAAATTTAGAAACCTGCAAAAGTTAATATCGTATATAAAAAAAATCCGCAGCAGAATATTATCTCAATAGATTATCTCAATAGCAACAAGTGAAAGCGATAAGAATATAGAAAAAACCATGAGTATAGTTTTATAGGGAGATAACAGAAAAATGAAACATTGATATAGAAAAAAAAATGTTCTGACCTTGTTTGATATATAAATATATAAACAATAATACTAACTTGGCAAGCTCATTATAGCCGGAAATATAATGTTCGAGATGAACATCGTCAAGATCAAGAAGGCTTGATTGGAACGAGTCATTTACTTGAACAAGATCCATCACTAGTCACTACAGACAAAACACAACCACGAATAATTTTTTGTACTACACTGTCAGACTTGTCACTGTCACTTATATTTTATGACTGTTCAATCACATTTTAAATGCATGCACACATACCACATTGTGTTTTTTACTATTTTATCATATAAAAATAGCAGTTTTGACAGCTATACATACAAATTTTATACCACCACTTTGTTTCTGAATCCAAGGGACCATGAAAGGACAATAATATCAAAATAGTAAAACATATCCCTATTTCAAAATCTGAACCAAGATATTTCACTTACAAATAGCTAAAAAGAGAGCAAGCTGATATTAATTACTTAGTGGAAGAGCTAAGTTTAGAATATAATGATTATTATGAAGATCCAACACTCATAAAAATGGTAATTAATAAAAATATTGGCTTCTTTTAATATTTATTAACAAAAAAAACATTATTTAAACATGTAAGCAAAGGTAACACAATGATAATAAAAAAAATATTTAAAGATCTTGAATAAAAAAAATAAAATAAAACTACATCACATTTCGATTGTTTAGAAAGCGTGAAAAACAACATAATGATAAATATGATTCACATAACAATATTTTGTCAACATAAACAATATTTTAAATACATTTTATAATTTAAAGCTAATTGATGTTTTGAAATTGTCAATGAAAAACCTTCAGGGAATGTGCACAGAATAAAGACTGTAAAAATGTTGTGTCATTATTACCTAATTAATTAGCAGCTAATTCACATAAGCCTATATTCGGTAACAGATATAATAATGTAGTAAACTACATAGTCAATTAATTAAACAAAAAAAAAAACAATTAATACTGTACAGCAACAAATGTACAGTTTACTCAATCTTGTGGACGGAGTAAAAATTACATTACACTGAAGACTAATCTCACAAGAATTATTTATTAATATAAATATTGTGTTTTGATAAAGTTAATTGGTGTTTTTTCTTACTATTTGTGAAAAATTCTTTTTACTATACTGCATTCAATACTTTTGTACACTAATTGAATACCATAGTTATTAATACTTCTCAATTTAATGCATAAAAGTATTTAGTGCAGTTTGGATATTATCTTTTCTCTACTATACATTATATTAAATAAATTGCCACAGTTGAATAATAAATTATCATGGTGGAAAGATATTTTGATTACTTTACAGTAGAGTATTACTTTGGGATACAATGGATAAATTACTGTAATGTACATTTAGAAAGCATGAAAAAATTAACCTCTCCACCGTTGATATGTGAATGTAATAGATCATTATACATTCGTTAAGAAAAAAATATAACTTAATTTATATTACAGTGCAAGAAAGAAGTACTATCAAGCTTGCGGAGGTTCATCGCAAATCGTCGGTTGTGGAAGATCTTCAACACAATCGTCATCATCGTCGGAATCATCGTGATGTACATGATTGGAGCTGTTGCTGCTGTGAGCGTCGGAGCTGGAACCGTTCTGCGATTCGGTGGAGCAATTATTGTTTGAAGAACTGGAAGATGCATTGGGCAGCTGATCGTCAACTTCTGTCGTGTCCATACCCCTAAAAGAAATATTTGGATTACTCATCGGTTATTTATAATGCAAATATTACTTACTCTTGAAACCCTTTAGTCTGGCATGTGTTGTATGCTCCACAGTTTGCACATTTTAAACCAACCACATGAAACTTCACCACGGAACGCTATAAATAAGACACAGTTTAGTTTATAAATAAGACAGTATTATTACTGGACCTTGATTGTATAACTACCTTGTGACAATCTTTACACAGAATGGTCGCTCGGTATTCTGAATATTCAGCCGGCATTGGAGTCATTTCTACTTCAGAATCTAAATAATTCCAAAACTGAAAATAAACAAATATGTTTTAAGATTAAATTAAATTAATCCGAGGGCAGGTAGAAAATATTTTCAGACATTACATTTTTTTATTTGAAAAATAGGTTGCATTGTACCGGGATCATAGATATATGTAAACGTTAGATACTGCATGGTTAGTTCCAGTGGATCAAGTGGCCAAAAACATGAGTTACCTGGCAAACATTATACTGTAAACATGTCTCTTCATATCTTCAGTTATATTTCACAGTAAAATGGGTAAATGCATTGTTACTATGTCATATGGACTCAAACATACACTCAAATACATCTAGGCTCACTTTTTACCAAACACTACTTCTTTAACATGTTTATAATATTATTGCATTTTAATAATTATAAATGTATGAGGGCCGCCGCCAAAGTATTGTCACAACCACTAGAAATAGTAGAAATGTGTTGAGTGAGGGAGACACACTTATGCCTTTATCGAATAGGAGACAAGAGTGTAATACACAGGTTACATGAATAATTTGTATACAATGCGATATCTAATGTTTATATCCATGACTGGGATGTATAAAATACAAAAACTTTAATGCCGTTCTACTCCAAATATAATTTGGTAAAAGCGGTTAAAGGCAGTAAATTCATTTTCTACCATTCTTTAGATTAATTCGTAAATAAAATTAATCTAGCATTGATTCGATTTATCTTTAATACAATATTTTAATTTAGACCTAATATTTATTAAACTAGCACTGTGCCAGAAATATGACTTTTTTATTTTAAATAATGAAAAAGGTTGGATTTCCCAATAAACGGTTACACAAAAAAATGATTAAGAGTATAAAAAGGGAAATAAGGAAATGCGAATGAATCATTTAATAATTTTTCGAATAATTGGAGTTGGTCATTATCAGATTCAACTCAGTTTGAATAAAAATGAAGCGGAATATACTTTTGTAATATTATTATTTTTTATTTATGTAGCTAAGCTGTTTTTTATGATATTTCGAATTATTCTTTAAATAACCTTAGTCATATCAATCATGCTTGTTTGGCAGGTTGGACAAGCGTAGTGACCGAATCGCAACAACTCCTCAAAGCAAGTCCGGTGAAGAAGATGGCCACAGACAGGAATATGACACGGTATTCGAGATGTGTGGATATCTTCTAAGCACACTGGGCAGTTAGAACGGGATACATTTTCCACACACTGTAATATTAAGACAAAATTTTATTCATAAATTAATATTTAATATTTTTACAGCTTACTTTATGACCGTGTTGTTTCAACTGAATCGGTAAGCATATATTACAAACACCGCAGTGAAAGAATTTGTCACGTCCTCCGACTCGGCATATACCGCATTCATCACAGTGATATTGTTTTTTATCTTCATCATCAAAAAGGTTACACACAAGACATGTGTACTGAAAAAAAATTGAATAAGTTAAATAAATGTGTTGATGTGGGAATACATTAAAATAATCACCTTTCCAAATCTAACTTTACAGTTTTCACATTCCGCTTGTACTTTCTGTCGGGTATCGCATTCTGTACATATTAATTCCGTTACTGATTTGCGATTGAAGTAATGCTTTTCATTCTCATCGTGACAATATCTACACATGTAGAATTTATTGCAACATGGAGTCTAGAATAAAAATAATAATTGTTACATACATTGTAACTGGCAGATTTGACATTTATGATTTATATAAGTCAGTGATGTTTATAATATGATTGATAGAAGTGTGTATATACGATTATAAGACAACACTATTCATGGGCTTAATGCTTCAAACGTACGTACAATGGAATCAGATAAACCGTTTCAATTTTGGCAAATATCCATAAAAATTAAAGGATCTTATAAAAACGGTGTATATAACCAATATAATTTAAAAATCCGGTTCGAATGATCAGTCTTACCACAAACTTCGCTCTTCTTTTGTAATGTGAACAACCGACTCTTTTTTCTGTCTCATTTTTGATTCCAGCTGAACTCGCCATTGCGCTACGATGACAACTCTCAACAGTGGTTAGTATTTATGGCATATCACATATTATGCTATACATACATATTTTAAAAATTCAAACACGATTGAATATGAAGATATGTCTTATAGAAGGATTGAAATCACAATTTACACATGTTTTATTATTATTAGTATAATAATAAAATTGTATGTATAGAATATATGGTTTCATAAAAATTATAATGAGATTCTTATAAGAATGGTATTTTAAATTGTCCCCATGGTAGATTATTATGGTATTTTTATTAAGAAATTAATTTAAGAAATTAAAGTAAGGTTAAAGACTTGTGTTAAGTGGTATTATTGGCGATATGCTTTCTTGTGTATGTTTAATTATAAACATCCGATAAGTGAGCATTCTATACTCTTATTCTGATTAATACATTGATTTATCGTGTAATTGTCATAACAATAACGAATGAGTTCTTTACTCTGGAATCGGAATATGAAAATATATCATCATTCGAGTTTTGTACTCACAATGAGCATTACTCTTTTTCATTATCCAATTAGTGCTCCTTCTAGGACAGCACTTTTAACAGCTAGAGCTCTCCATCTCGATGTAGATCTTAAAATCCTCGATTTAATGAAGAAAGAGCAGTTCCAAAAGGAGTTCGTGGCATTAAATCCGCAACATTGTGTTCCCACTCTCAAAGATGGAGATTTTATACTTTGGGAAAGTCAAGCTATCGCATGTTATTTAGCCAACAAATATTCCGAAGACGATAGTTTTTATCCGAAAAAACCAAAAGAGCGTGCGATTATCGACAGTCTCATATATTTTGGAGCTGGGACCCTTTTCCAAGAGGTTCGGTTCAAAGGAGTGAGTATTGAATTCAAATGAAACAAAATATAACTGTTGGTTACATTCAAATTTTGATATATTTTTTCTGTTTGGTCATTGAAATAATGTAATGTATGTATCATGCAATTTTATTTATAGATGCCTTTTTTGCTAGCTGGAAAAAATCAAGATTTAATAGAAGATGAAATTCCCACCGTTCACAAAGCATTTGCTTATTTAAACAGAATTCTAGCTAATAATTCATTTGTGACGGGATTAAAATATACAGTTGCTGATATTGTCTTAGTAACAACAGTATCGAGTATCTCTGTAAGTATTTATATTTTTTACTACAAAAAAATATTGTTTTCATTAATAAAGTAAGTAAATATCAAGTTTTATACATGCGCTCAGGCGAAATGGCTCTGATCATGTCTGAAGTTTGATGTCTATGCTACACGTTCATGAAATGAAGTTTATAAATCATGCTTACATACATATTATATTAATTTACTGTGGTATGGCAACATTGATGTAGTGATTATTTCAAATTCTAGGAAGTCGGACTAGATCTGAAAAAGTATCCAAACATAAAGAAATGGTTGGATAATTGTGAAAAAGAAATACCAGGATACGAAGAAAACAAGGAGGGAGTTGTGGATTTAGCCAATTTGTTGTTGCAGCATAAATAAACAGCGATTTGAGAAAAAAAACTTTATTTAAATAATTTAACACACACAAATATGTCCTGCAGGATAAGAGTATTTAGAAATAATGAAAAGTAGTACAAGGAGAGCGTTTGGAATGTAACCAAGCTCAGTACGAAGTTAATAATATTTAATGGCTAAAGGTCTCTCGGTGAGGAAGTGGAAGTGGCGCCGCTGGGGGCGGTGGTGGTGATGAGGCTCCGGCAGATGCTCGACCTGTTGTTCCCTGACAGTGGCCGGTCCAACCCTCTGTATCGGAACAATACGTTCATTCTTATCCGGCAAACTGATCGGCTCCCGAGGGGCGCAGACACTGAGGATGCCATCAGAAGACAAGAAGGACACCACCTCGTGCGGCTCGTGACCCTCGGGCACAGGGAATTTCCTCACAAATGATCTGAAACAGTATACCACTTATATGTGAAAATAGTCCTTAGCGTATTGGGGTATAAGGATTAAAATGCTTTGTAAGTAAGTAAGCGTGTTCTATATTTAAAATAATTTGCACAATGGGCGATGGAGTTGTTTGATTGATTAAATAATATTTTGAATCGCAATACCTGGAGATGTAGCCATGCTCGTCCAGACGCTCCTCGTGATTCGCCTGTACGATGATCTGTCTTCCGACAGTCTTCACGGAGACTTCTTCAGGTGCAAACTGGTGGACATCAAGACACACCTGGTACTTGTAGGATGGAGACACTGCGTTCATCGTGACGAGAACAATATTCCACGGCGACAATGTCTGCTCTACTGAACGACTCCCTGCGCAATAATATTATTGTATAGAGGCCGCCATCTGCCGGCATTCGCTTCACTCTTCACTTGCCAGAATACTCCAGAACGTTGTGGAAAAGTCCCCACCTTTCTAGAGAGTGTTCCGAAATTAATACACTTTCGAAATTATATTCACAACTAGACTACACCCCAAAATAAGTAACTAAAATCGGACTTTTAAATGTAACGGCCGTATTCAGTATAATAGTGCAATGAGAGCTGATAGTATTGGTGCGTATACGAATAGAGCTTGGTAGTATTAATATACACCAGATCTATTCGTATACGCATACACTATTATATTTAATACGGCCGTGTATGCTTTTAATCGTTTTCAGTAATATAATATTAATTTTCTTAGGTCTGTACTTTTGTGAATGTATTGATAAATACTGACAATATTGTTTCAATGTATTAGTATGGAGTGCATTAGCACATTCATAAAAGTACAAGCCCAAGAAAATTATACACACACTGTCATTAAACTATTGGTGAGTAAATTCGATGTGACTAAAATATTTTCTATAAAAGCCGCTAAAAATATATGATTAACAAAAGCAAACGTCGAAAAGGGAATTTAATGAAGTGCTTTGAAATATTCGAGCACTGCAACGATTTACTTTATAATATGTTTCAACTGTCTGATATTTACACAAAACATTATTATGATACACATCTACAGTTATTATACGTCAGTTATTGACAAACTATAAAGTTGAATGCAAATTTCAAAAATATTATTATGTTTTAAGATTGTTCTTTAAATATCCGAAAATTCAAATAGAATAATACATTTTACAATTGTATAATAAAAATATAAGGCGCGCACTGCTCCACAAGAAATTGTGAGCAATTCAAAACCCTGTTTTTTAACCTTCTTGGCCGAGCTTTGACAGTAAGTAAATATTTGGGGTGAGTTTTTACGATTTCGAACAAAAGGTCATAAGAAAACATGTATAAAAAATAAGTTACTCTACTTAAAAGTGAGAACGAGGTGTGTATATTTATAAGGAAAAAGATATTCGCTTAACGAGTTAGATTTTGGATTGAATTGTGCTCATTATAAGAGGCTATAGTTTTTTTATTCATATTAAACTGAGAGAAGATTTTATTAAGTGTTTTCTCTATATGATGCAACTAGTCCATCATCACCAATATTTTTTTATAACAAAAAAATACTATTTTAAAGATTTACAAGTACATACATTATTTACAATGTATGGGACACCCTGCATATTTTGCCAGCCATCATGGTAGACTAACTAATCTTAAAATACACATGTATGTACATACTACAGTCTGTCGCAAAGGTACATTACGGCGTTAAAACTCTGTTATTTTAAATTCAAACATGTACAAATAATAAAGTATTTTGTGTACATGTCCAACGATAATAATATTTTTATTGGTGTGTACCGAAAATGCACTATCTGAATAACTTTCAAAGTCAAACGTGCTATTTTGTCAACAACGCCAGCTTTGCAATTCAAATTAAACAGCTGATGATAGCGTTAATCATCAAGAAGAATGTTTGTTAATTGGAGTAGAATATGAGGTGAAATCGGAGAGCTTGTAATTTAAATCAAATATCAAGCAAGGATAATAACAATAGTGATTTTCATTTGTTTTTTTTGTATTTTTTTTACTGTTAATATTCTGTATATCATTATAACGGATCAAATTAAACTATTTTCATACCGAATTTGTTTTTTTTTTCGTTGCAATTTAAACTTTATTAAATAAATAAGTGCACTTGGATTGTATATGTTTAGACAAATTCAACTTTTTTGATACCAAATTTTTTTCTCTCGATTTTAATTGTACCTTAGTTAAAGAAATTTGGATTGTACGTAATCAAATTAAACTATTTTCATCTCAAATTCATCCTTTTTTATTCATTATTTTTTATTCCAAGTTTAAAGTTACAATACAAATTAGTGCACTTGGATTGTACATTTTTAAAATAGAACTCTGGTGGTAAACTACTACTAATATGTATTGTGTTAAGTAATTGGATTAAGTTTATTATTTTCAGTTAGTGTGTTTTGCCTGTGAACCTTGTACAATGTATGTATGCTGTGTTTACAGTCTGGATTTCGTCCTTTCATGACCTTCCTGATCACGGTCACGTAGGCACTCTTCAAAAGTATGGCGTAGTTTCACTTCAGTATAATAATATCACTAATCAGAGCACTTTGCGGTAAATTTATTTGAATGACAACAATACTACAGTATTAACGATGAACAAATGAAAGATGCGGAATATTAAATTAATAATTTATTAAACAAAAAGTAATACAATAGGAATGCTAATGTTTGAAAAGTAACATAAGCAGAGACAGTACAATGTCACTTAAGACTTTATTCTTTTGGCTTGTCGTTTTCAGCCGGTTTGGGCTTGAGGGCGTGGGTCTGTCCTGTAGCCACGATGGGGACTACTCTCTCTGCATCAGTACCTTCCAGGCGGAGTCGAGGGGCGGAGATTGTGAGCACGCCGTCGGAAGAAAGGCTGGACACGACCTGGTCAGGGTTGTGGCCTTCAGGCAGCTGGTACTTGCGGATGAAGTGCCGCGAGATGTGGCCGTGCTCGTCCTCCTTCTCCTCGTGCTTGCCCTCGATCACGATCTGGTTGCCGACCATCTTCACGGAGACTTCCTCGGGGCTGAACTGCTGCACGTCCAGACATACTTGGAACTTGTCCTTGTCGGCGATTATCGTGGAGCCATTGTCGGCGCGGGCCAGGCTGTTGGACCAGGGCCGCAGCAGGGCAGGGCCGAGGGCCGCTCGCTCTATGGACCTGTAGATGTCGTCCAGGGCCAGGCCGTGACCGAAGTGCTGGTCAGGCAGGCGGTGGTGGCGGTCAGAGGGCCAGTAGCGGTACAAGGACATGGCGCAGTGGAGTACGAGGGACTAGTGCGGCCGGCGGGGGATGCACCTCTTTATATATCCCCGGCGAATTCAAAAGCGCGGGGCGGGGACGCATGCGCAATAAGCAACAGATCCCTCTAGAAAATTCTCTACCATATGGCATAGTAAACAAAACACAATAATATCCTTTTACTACAATTACATTTTAGAAGTTTTAATTGAAATACTCGACTTTAATTATGTCATAAAAGGAATTAAGTAATATTTAATTTATAACATATCAAATAATGATCTCTTTGGCGTTAAATTGCTTATTTTCAGTCACGCATTCATCATGAGATGAAAAATAACATAGATTTAAACATTAGATATCGCATTGCATATGAATGTCGTGTAGCCCGTGTATTATTACACTCTTCTCTCCTATTCGATAGAGGCATAAGTGTGTCTCCCTCACTCGACACTTTTCTAGTGACCGCTGAGTGGTTATGACAATACTTAATAATATTGTAAAATTAAAGAAGTAGTGTTTGGTAATAACAATGCATTTACCCATTTCACTGTGAAATATAACTGAAGATATGAAGAGACAGAGAGTTTACAGTATAATGTTTGCCAGGTAACTCATGTTTTTGGCCACTTGATCCACTTGAACTAAACACGCATTTAGCCACTCATGCGATATCTTATGTTTATGTTTATGAAAAATAGTTATTTTTCAAATTTCTTTGTGCAAAAGCTACAATTCTATAGTTCATGCCATGAATGTGTATAAAAACCCATTTGGGAGTTAATTCTATAACGTTAGAATGATGTTGAGTAAATTTCAAATGAAATCTGTGGAATTTAAGGACTCCAATCTTCTTGGACAGATGGTTTTTTGGCCGATTAAGGATCAGGGAGTATAATTTCAATAAAATTCCCTTTTGTACAATGATGTGCTGTTATTATTAGGCCTGTGAGTATCCGAGTAGTCTTCTGGTATCCAATATGGTAGAAAATACAACGAAATTAGTTGTAACATTTATTTCATTTGCCCACGGGTGATACTAAAAAAAACTCAACAATATTTTTTTATAGTGTGACAAAGTACAGCTTTCGTTGAGTAATCTCGCACTTTACACAAACCTTAAATGCATTGACTACTATATTTTACCATCAATGAAAATTGAGAGAGTTTAATATCTACATGGAAATAAAAAGAAGATTCTCATTAAAAATTATAAAAATATATTTTCATTATAAATGATTAAATTAATTATTATGTACAAATTTCACAGGGTTCAATTGATTTACAAAAAATATTCTTTCAATTAGGGATCCGATATTAAGCTGATGTATAATCGGAGAACTTTAGGATTCAAATTATTTGTTAAAAGATTGTGCAATTCTTGTTGATGAACTACAACATAATCCATTAATTTCTTGATATTTAGTACATCCAAGATCTAATTATATTTCTTCTAATTGTTGTCGTTTTCTTTTTCTGTGATTATCAACCATTGGTGCGGCTTGCAGAGGAGTCGTGGTGATACTGCACCAAGTATTTAAGGACATGATAGCCGTTTGACTTTCATGAAGAAGACGTTGCTCTAATCTGTCTAATTTGGAATAAGCTATGGGATCTGGTTCTGTGTTTTGACTGATATCCATTATATGTCGAAACCGGTTACGAAAAGTCTGTAATAGAAAAGAAGATTTAAAACTAAAGCCACGAGAATATTCATAGTAATACATATTGAGCTTTACACTTATTAAACTTTCAGAAATCTCTCCCTTGTGATCGAAAGATGTAAGGTGGCCACCAAATTCGTAATAAAATAATCCTAGCTTATGGAGGTCAACGGCACAGGCATCTGCTTTTAAAATTTCTCTGTATGACTCTTTGTAAACTTTCGGAACATCAACAGTTACCATAACTGGACGTTTAGAATGTAATGTATCGGCTAACCAAAACGGCAGTTCAATATTGGTTCCCGAATTTAAATTTTCTCCATCAGCAGAAGGGTCAAGAAATCCTACAACCACGAATGATAATGAAAACGAGATAAAAATGCAAATATGAATGAATTGGTACAGACCCATCCTAGGAAGTTGATTGATAAATTTACAACTCAGCTTTTCATTGGTCGCCAAAATATCATCTATCGATAAATAATGATTATTTGTATGAGACCCGCTCATGTTTACAATTATCACACGCTACCGCCAAATAATCCACTGACGTTTGAAGTGTTGCCAGTACACGTTTCTATAAATATTTATTTATTTAGTTGTTTGAGATATAAAAAAGTTTAATTTTAGGTAAGCTTTGGTGAATATGTTGTTTATTTAACGTAGGTTTTTAATGATATAAGTTTATATTGTTATAAATAAGAAAATATTATAAGAAGTATGTTAAATTATCATTGTGCAATGTAATCGACGTGTTCGTAATAAAAAAAACTACATATTTTAATGGCAAAGAAAACAATGGAACCATTTTCAGAAAAGTTTTCAATAGAAAATTTTCAGTACACTTCACAGAGTATCGGTCATCGGTGATTAGGATGATGAGGCGTGGAATATAAGCAATAGAGTGAAGGAAAAAGGGAAAAGGAGAGGGTGAGTGCGAGGGGGAGGCACAAGGAGGGTTGCGCCGACGCATTGCGTCTCCTCCCGGCCGCGTCACACATCGAGCGGCTCCAGCTTCCGCCGCACATGCGTACAATTGCATTCACTATAGCCAACGATCTGACCACTTTAGCTACTATTAATACAACCATAATCAACGTACAATACTTGTAAACTCTTCTAATTACTAAAATAGGTTTGATAAAGATGTAAGTTGCGCAATTTTGTAAAGTATTGTAAAATTTTCCGTAGTGCGGATGATTATTTTTTTGAATATAGGAATAAATTGTTAATTTTTTAGTGGTTTTTAGAGTAAATATTGTTGTTTAATGATTTTTTATTAATTTTATTTTGTAAAATGTTGTATTTTTGATGGTTTGTATGTATTTAGTGATGGGCGGTGTTGTGACTAGATGGGCGGGGTAGCCACCGATCGCACAGTTGCAAGCCAGAGGGCAGAGCGGCGGGTGTTCTGGGGCCGTGAAGGGTGCAGCGTGAGGGTGAAATAAAGAGTAAGAACAAGAAGAAGACGAGGACGAAGAACAGCAAGAGGAGCAGGACATCAGACCAGGACGGCCGCGAGGACATGTGTTAAGCTGAACCACAAGGATTAGCACGCGCCGCTTCACCATGGGGTGCGCTTCCTCCGCCGAGGAGCGCGCCGCCATCGCTCGCAGCAAGCAGATCGAGAAGAACCTCAAGGAAGACGGCATCCAGGCGGCCAAGGACATCAAGCTGCTGCTTCTAGGTCTGTTGCATTCTTCTTTCAACCACACACTTAACTGTGCCTTAGGTTTCCGTGGAAATGGTCACTCCATATCAGAGGAAAATTTATTAAATCGACCGATTTTCCACTAAAGAAAACACATTTTGTACGCAAGTGTTTTTATTATCGTCTACATTTCAATGAAATCTTCACTGACCTATATAAATAGATACATTCCTATGAAAATGTAATCAATGGAATGAGACTATAAATATAACAAGTTCACACTTTTCCGGAAGTATAAAGCAATTATTTTATTAATACGTATAGATATACTTTTAATTCTTACTTAAAACATGAACTGATAATTGAAAGCACCATGTTTTATGACCACGGAGAAATAATACGTACTTATTTACACAAAGTTATTTTTAGACAATAACTCGAATGTTTAATTTTCGATGCGGTACATATTTTTAAAGATTATATTATAATTTAAAAAACGTATATTTAATTCTGTTGAATAAATATTACTTTTGTCGTATTCCAACACAATATTTCTAAAATTAGCGACTTTAATATTGTTATTTAGTCAATGTTGGCGCCTATTTTTATGCAATCCGCCTAGCATGAGCTGATCTAAATTAAAATTAAAATAATATTCAGCATCAAGCATAATACGTATTCAATATCTTTAACGTAATTTCAAAATGATTTGTAAAATAGATTCGAAGAACAATAAAATGTATTTGAGATACTGATGATAATTTTCATTATCATTGTTAATTTTTTAATTATTAACTTTTTGATGAAAATATTCTGCAACATTAATACTTTTTAAGTCTGCACTTTTTCGATAATACTCAAATAATAATTATTACTCTATCTAATATCTCTGGGGATAAAAATTATTACGTTACCATATTTTACGCTGTAACTTTAACATAAAAAAATGTACATATTTCTTTAAAACATTTTAAATCAAACTTTCTATATTTATTTATTATTAATGTAATAAATGTTTTTTTTTTAAATATTATTTGTTTTTGCATACATACATTTATACGATCGATATTGCGTACGCTATATCAGTATGGCAACACCGGCACGTGAGTGATATGGCGGTTTAAATTTGAAAATATAACGAAAGCGTCATCGGATGATAAGGAAGTCAGGAATTGTGATGATCAGTCAGTGGGCGGGGCTTGCAGGACAGGAGTTGGAGACAGTGAAGGAGTATGAGTGTAGTGCGTGTGTGTGTGTGTGTGTGTCTGTGTGTGTGGTGTCAACAGGTCAGAAGCGTGCGGCTGTATTGTGCGAGCGAGACGGAGAGGGGCGCGGCCGCGCATGCGTGTAGAGAGAGGGAGAGGGGGAGGGGAGCAGCGGGGGAAGGCGGCGGGGGGCAGTTGGGCTGTTGGGCGGGCGCCGGCAAGTAGTGAGAGTGAGGGTCAGAGTGAGGAGGACCAGGACAGAACAGGAGCAGGAGACCACCGGCCTCTATGCATGCCTTAGTTATACTTATAGTTACAAGTAGTGACTAATAGTGTCAGTGTCAGTGTTATTACCAGTGCCAGTAACAGTAACAGTAACACCATTTGTCACCATGGGATGCGCCCAGTCCGCCGAGGAGAGAGCCGCCGCTGCCAGGTCGCGCCTCATCGAGAGGAACCTCAAGGAAGACGGCATCCAGGCCGCCAAGGAGATCAAGTTGCTGCTTCTGGGTACGAACACGAACACTCACACTTTGAGGTTATACTGGAATATGGCTAAACAGGGCGGTGCTTGTAATATGGCTGGAGCTGTTGCTGTCACCGTGTACCATGACTGCTAAAATAGCCTCTATAGCACTTACGAATAAGTGTCATTATCGCGTTACAATGTTCGTTTTTGAATATAGAACATCGATCATTTCCATACATCTTTTAAAATAATTTACCGGTAATGCAGTTTATTGTTTTATCACTGCTGCATTATGTTTCAGTGTATGTGTGCAAAATCCTATTTGACTGTCAAAAAGTTGGTGATTTTAAGAAATAACGACATAATAAAAAATATATATATATTTTGACAGCTGAATTATTTGGAAGAATGTCACTATAATTATTTTATCCATTCTTATATTAGATTAACTTTATATTAATACGTGCATATTATTATTAAACCGCATTACATACTTTCATCGTTATAATTAACTAATGATTCAATAAGTAATCAGTATCGTCTAGACTCTAGATAATATACAAGGATATTAGCTTCAAAAATTTTGAATATGTATAAGAAACAGAGAGTTTGGTACGGTTTATTTAAAATTCTGCATTTTAAACGCTTCAATTATCTGTTCGTCGAATGCAATTTGTGTATTTCTAAGAAATGGTCCAGTGTGACACGCCCCAGTATGAATGAATTAATGAGTTGCCTATTTTCAAAACTCTTCATGTACTAATTAATTCGGTGGGTAGATGTGTTTGTCAAAAACGTGCTTTTTAAATATGCAATTTTACTAAGTAATGTGTACATTAAATGAAAACCAAAATATTTCAACTTGTGGATACGTTTTTGTGTTTATAACCTCATCAAAATATACAACAGAAAATGTCAATTTGAAATAGAGTATAAAAGGTTAGATTAAATAAATATATTTTTTTTTGTATTTAAAACGACACCACCGATATTAGAAGATGAGTTTAACAGATACAACACTAATTGTCTCAATCAGACTCGTCTGCTTGGTTCGCCATATTGATATTTATACATCCACTTGTCTGGCAATCTTATCGGCGGTAACGATTTAAAATATTCAAAATTCAAGAAGTGGAATCCATTTATTCTTCATGATCAATTAAGACTTTTAATAATATGTATTTTTTTCTCTCCTCGTAAATTTGTTAATGATTCATAGAATTTATTCTCGATATCACAAAAACATAAATGTATATGGAACATATGTACCTACATATTTTTTTTATTATTAAATTGAACAAGTTGCTTTTTGTAATTAGGCGTCTCTATTATTGTCATGGGTGGCTAAATGCGTGTTTAGTTCAAGTGGATGAAGTGGCCAAAAGCATGAGTTACCTGTCAAACATTATACTGTAAACATGTCTCTTCATATCTTCAGTTATATTTCACAGTAAAATGGGTAAATGCATTGTTACTACATGTCATATGAACTCATACGTATTGTCACAACCACTCTCAGTGGTCACTATAAAAGTGTTGAGTGAGGGAGACACACTTATGCCTTTATCGAATAGGAGAGAAGAGTGCAACAATACACGAATAATTTATATACAATGCGATATCTAATGTTTATATCTATGATTATTATATTTAGCCGGTTGCAATATCTTGAATCATTCACAGTCGACACGCAAATGTTTATAAATCGATACTGAAAATAATACCGTATCCATTATCTTGTGTGCATACCCAAGTTGGCCACTCTTTGCACAATGAGCGTTATCGCCGTTAGTCATCGCAATACATTACAAACGATGAAAAATAATTGAAAACGAGTGATTGAAGCGCCACTTAACTTAACAGTCATCTTGTATCAAGTGTATTGCGCTAAGTTCACTAGTCTAAACTATTAGGGGCGATGGCGAAAATGATAGAGTAGATTGTAGACGAGCAAGCGGATGATCTCAATTGAGTATGTTGCTCGTTAAATCACATCGCCGGTATATGAACCCACAGTACGCCTTTTCATGCGACACTATAATAAATCCACCAGGCGCCGACGAAATCTTTTAAATCTGTACATATTGATTTAATGAAAGACCATAAGAGACTCAATTACCACTCATTCATAACGCGTGAACAAGGCCCTTCATTCATACGCATTATGTGTTGCAATGAGATCATCACATGAATGAAATTGAGATTAATCTAATATGTACATTATTTGTTTATTGAATTCTTTATTAAACATTATATATAAATAATTTGTGTTAAATAAACCCTTATTGTTGCACTCTTCTCTCCTATTCGATAAAGGCATAAGTGTGTCTCCCTCACTCAACACATTTCTAGTGTCCACTGAGAGTGGCTATGACAATAATATTTTAAACATCTTAAAGTAGTGTTTGGTAAAAAGTGAGCCTAGATGTATCCGTTAAATATGCAGTTTTAATGTTAATAATCCTAACTAATAGTAACCCATTATAATAATAGTGTTCTTATAATAAAAGCTAATATGGCACATTGTTTAATATTTAACATATTTATGATGATTTCATAGAAATAGACATTAGATATCATTTTGTGTAAACCCGTGTATTGTTGTACTCTTCTCTCCTATTCGATAAAGGCATAAGTGTGTCTCTCTCACTCAACACATTTCTAGTGACCACTGAGAGTGGTTGTGACAATACTTTAAACATGTTAAAGAAGTAGTGTTTGGTAAAAAGTGAGCCTAGATGTATTTGAGTGTATGTTTGAGTCCATATGACATGTAATAACAATGCATTTACCCATTTTACTGTGAAATATAACTGAAGATATGAAGAGAGATGTTTACAGTATAATGTTTGCCAGGTAACTCATGTTTTTGGCCACTTGATCCACTTGAACTAACCACGTATTTAGCCACTCATGCGATATCTTATGGTTATTAAACCAATCAGGAGCAATCTTAAGAGACTTGTGTAAATATTTTTTTTTTAATTTCATTTGTTCTTTTAATACAGTGGAACTTGAATATTTTATTTTTTAATTCGTTAAATCAAGGCTTTACTGCATTACCACCATAGACTCGGTTTCTTTAGTTTTTTTAAACAGTGAGCTATATAACTCTCAAGTTTGGAGTTATTTATTTATTGCACAAAAATAAAAGAATGACTCAAGAGTTACACAGTAATAATCTTGCTGAATTTATATTATAATCGGCTATTTCTAGAAGGAGTTTGTGTTTTTTTTTTCTTATATTTGTGGAGGAAATGTTAAACTTTTGATAGGTTCAGAGGCGAACTAAATTTCAATCTTCCCAACCAATCAATTTGTTTGTAAATACTATATTGATTTCACAAAAATACAGCACTTGCTGAGATTTGACTCTCGAGTTGGGTAACTCACTATTAAACCGTCCTACAATATCTTAACACTAGGCATTTATTTGCCCTACAAATGTATTTTGTGCTTCTAATTTAGAATACTATAAGTGAGGTCTTGGTTGAATAAAGGGAAATGCCCCTTTTCCGTAAATTTACTATCGATGTGTGTAAAAAAAACATTTGTATATCGTGTTATATTTATTTACCTGTTACCGTTATATTAAAGATACGCCCTTTTTCCATCCTGCCCCCAATTAAAACTTGATATAATATTAGTGTGACGTTCTCGTTGAATGGGATAATAATCTGAATTGTTTAAACAATCATAAACATCAGCTTGAAATTAAATATTAAACTTTTACACTTATTCTTGTGCTTGTTGTACATGCTTCATCACAAAATATGCATTCTATTGTTGATTTTTGCGGGATTCTCGAGCAGCTGTCGTTTTAGTTTAACGGTAGACGAGGCAAAGGTGATCTATTTAAAGTATCCAGGTGGCTGCGTGTTTATTGTTATGCCATCTGAGATGTTATTATGCAAAACACCCACAACGCTTCCTGAACTGTATTTAGTCGACGACTCAGGTGAGTTAGCTTACCTGAGGGAGATGTCATCTATCTCTAATCACACGGGTGTGGCTTGTACACTATATAAATCGTTCCCATTGACCTCTACATACATACATACATACATAGCTCGTAACGTCGATTAAGCTCTTTCCACCTCACCACAATGAGTACAATGAATTGACCTCCGCGACTGTCACTTTAACAACGGCTCTGCTCGTTTGTTGCTTCGTAATGTGGTGATGATTTTCGTACACAATACAGTATAGCTTTACAGAAAAGCAATCATTTTTGAGAGTATTATTTCATGTTAGTTGAGAATATTGGGAATAATATTAATGATATCCCAAGAGATCGTATCTATTTAGGTGTACTCTGATTTCTTGCCTTGTCGATGACCTGTGTAACCGTAATAGTTCAATATTTCATCGACAAATAAATTAACCCCATGTCAAAAATAAATAAACAGCATTTTTAAAATACACAAAAAATCACAACATCGTCGTAGATAGTCCAAAATTGACGGTTTTGAGATTGGCATTTACTCTATGGAATGCCAAATTTTAAACAATTGAATGAAATATTGTTTATTTAAAGATTCGTCAGTCATTGTTAAATATTGTAGGATGTTTACATGAATTTACTATTGATTGATCACCTTATACACCACACACACGTTTAGTTTTAACTGAACGTTTGTGGGTCCCTTTATACAGGTTTTGCTCTTCAAATTTTATCTTTTAGAATCAATATAATAAAAATATCGACAGCTTCCTTTGCAAACTGCGTATGTGACTCCAAAATATTTATTTTTTATATTGTTAATACGGAAATGTTGGAAATTATTATTTAACAAAAATGATAATTCGTGCACACATTTGAACGCATTAATTAAATGCTGTAAAATATTATACATATAGGTAAGCGAATATTTATTATGATTTTAAAAAATGTGTAATTTTAAGTCTGCGTTTTCAGCATGAATCGGTTTTTGGCCTCTCCTGATAAATTTGGTAGAAGGATTTTTGTATTTATTGAGTTGAATTAATAAAATAATTTCGAATGAACACAGATTTCGATATCGTCGCGTTACAAATGAGAAATAAACGAGCGTCCCCAATCGGTTTTCCGCGCCCGTTTCATAAATTTAGTCTCGCCTCTTTACACTCGCACCAGTTACAGCCATCTTGATGAAATATTCCAAGATCCTTGAATCAATCATATTATTAATTAACCAAGCAATCGTGATTCATAATTGTGCAATTTTTCCAACGATCAACTAGTCGCAATGGGGATTTGTGCGAATGGGAGATAATTTAATGATTATTATTGTGTTGTGGTTGAATGGTGTATTGGTTTGCCGTTAAGGAGAAGTACGGACGTCATATTGCGCATGCTGATCATTGGCTTAGTCATGTTTTGCGGTCGTCAAGTATGTCGCCCATTGTTCATTATGAGAAAGTCGACCAAGAATACGAACCCGTTACCCAAATAATAATGTCTTGATATATGTACATGCTTCGTGCTAATTCATACCTTATCAATCCAATGATCATCATCTTCGTGGGATTGAAGATATGATCATCAGGAAAATCCACCCAAATACAGTGGTAACTCGAGATACGAATTTAATTCGTTCCGGAATCATCGTCGTATCTCAAAATAATTTTTGCCATTAATCCGTTCCAGCCCCTCAAAAAGTCCTAGCGAAAAAAATGGTTTTCTTAACGTAACATGTTTTTTGAATTAAAAAAATGTATTTTTAAATGACAAATATTTATTGTACAAAACCAAAAAGAGAATATAAGAAATCGATTAGTTTTATAGTGTATGTTTCAGCAGCCAATTGCTTCTTCTTAATCCACAATAAAAGAAGTTCTTCCATCTCATCATGTAGTTCGAAGCTTTGAATCATATAATCAAGAATATATGCAATTATCGCGCATAAAAATTTGTTTCTCAAATTTTCGTCGTATGTCGAGGTAGAAATTGTCGAAGATTATTCGTCGTATCTCAGAAGTTTGTGTAAAAAAAGTATCCATAAATGTTTTTTGTGGATATGATTTTCGAGTTTTGGAAATAGCCGACTTAAGTAATGTTAGTGATGATTTTTTCGACTATGCTTATTTAAACATTTTTTTATAATGCATACACTAAATAACCGAAAAGTTATCTTTTGCTTTTTTATGTCGTGTAAAAATGATCAAAAATACATATAATATTATTATTTATTTGTCATATCAGTAGGTATTTTTCCTATAGATGCAGTATACTGCAGTATTATATACCTTCCTAAATTCTGTTTTGATATTGCAGTCTGATAAGGAAAATTGTTTTTGTTGTTAAAAAAAACTAATTTCAATAACAATTTTCTTTACATTATGGAATTCCACCAAGAAGTAAACTCTATTAACAATTTATATATGTATTTAAAATAAATGATAATATATTATGTTACGATATGACCATTCGAAGCTGTTTGCGGTATATTAGTTCGGATTTTCGCATGTCTAATTTTTTTAAATAATTATTACTGCTCGAATTTAAACAATGTAATATTATGAATCGTCTCTATTTATATTTACTCTGATTTCGTCTGTAAGAACGTCAATTAAAAATCCCTTTGAAATTATACCCTTGTACATGTCTATGTACACCATTTTATATCGTGAAGTTTTAAATAAGTGAATATATCGTGAAGTTCTTAATTTAATTTATAAATAATGGTCAACCTCAGTAATGTTCTCAGAATAACCATAAATGCTATCTAACGCTATAAAAGTATATCAATCACAACATTTATTATTTGTTATAAAATATAAATATTATAATTTTATTCAATCGCAAAGTTTCTCAACCTGGCGTGATATGTCAAATGAGACAGTTTTAATAAAAAGTAGCGTATTTATCGGTGAGAAATAAACTTCAAAGTATCTTCGGTTTCAGTATTAGTTGTATTGTTTTTTTTTTAATTTTATTTATGTATACGTTTGGCGTATTGAGGGCACAAGTTCACATCAAAGTGCCTAGTAAGCATTCGTAATTGCTTATTCTATTTATTTTAATTTTTTTGCAAACCCTGAATACAACCATATAAGCTTTTTTATTGCCTAATCAATTTGACTGGAGAAGAATCCCTTCAAAATGTGCGATTGCTTGTTTGCTATTTATGTCACGAAACATCGTCGAATGTTAAATCGATGTGCTATTGACACAAAAACGTATCTACAAATTAAAAATATTGAGTGGTTTTTATTGGTTTGACTTTCATTATTAATATGCAATATTAGTTTTTATTATAATTGAAGTGTTGGGTGGAATAAGGATGTATATTGATATTGTCAGTTTCAAGATAATCTTTTATTTGATGAATAAGATAAGATATTGTAGGATAACTTTATGATTTAATTTCAAGCTGATGTTATTAGGTTTGTTCATTTGTAAGGATGTCACAATAATATTATTATTTCAATATTTAATTGAGGGGTTGTATGCAATAAGAGCGTATATTTAAGATGATGTCTTTGGTAACAGGTAAATAAACATAAGAGGATATATCCTATTAATCACTTTTTATAATAGATAAATAAATGTACAAGAAATAGATATTGAATTAATTGGGGCATATATACAATACAATGCTTAAAGCGAAATTAATCTAAACGTCACATAACAATAAACATGGTAGCAGGATTTTTACCCCACCCGTTATATTATTCCAAATTGTTTTATTCGAAGGGTTGGATGGAATAATGGCGTATACTGAAATTGCCAGTTTCGAGATAATCGAGTAAAATATTTTATTTTTTATTAACATATCTAATAGAATATACTAAAGTTATTTTACTGAAAAATTGCATATTGTCCTTATTCCAGCCAACCTATCAATTTGACTATGACATACGTTTTTGTATAAATAACACATTGAAAGATGGGTGTGATTTAAATGTAAATAATTTGACGTGACTTGTCAATATTCGCATTCAAAGAAGATGGTAATGATAGTGATGATATCTCACGAGCTCGATCGCATGTTTTATTGGCAAACAGATGATGGCGATGTTCGCGTGCGATCAGTTTTCACTTATTTCTCTATTAACAATGATTGTTGGCTTCATATTGTTTTCTCATGTATCTTATAATTATACCGTATTTATTCATACTTTGCTGTCCTTGCATGTGTTGTGAAGTAATGCGATATTGTTGTGGTCGGTGCCTTCAATACTTAATAGCGTATCGTCTGTCTGCGTATTAAAACACCATTTTAATTATTCAACCTTTCTGTGTTTCAGGTGCTGGAGAGTCGGGCAAGAGTACTATAGTTAAACAAATGAAGTGAGTATATCCAGATATGTAAATTAGTAATGTGATTGGCGATGCAGCACATCGGGTCGTGTCTGTAATTGGAGACTGCTCATATTGGACACTTGTATTCATGCTGCACCTCAGCCATATTTAATATTCGAATCGATTGTTCGTAAAGATATGTACTTCCATTCATCAGACCATTTACGGATTATATCCAGGGTTGCCAGACTATTAAAATATTCATTGAAAGAAAATTAGGAGCCAGTTTCTTCTAGTCGTGTTAAATCGTGTGCTACGTGGCAAGAGATTGTACGAATCTCGTGTCATATACAAATATTCCGTTTCTTGAAAGCGTGTCAAAGCTATAGCCGAGTGGTTCCGATGTTTGTATCGCAAGCATTCAAGAGAACTTCTATACGGGTGAATCGACGCAAGAGATTTAGATATAACATCTAGATATCGGCGAGCTGGATTTTGACAGCTGGTAGCTCGAGCTAAATCTCGAAGAAACGCATTTGGCGCGGAAATCGCTGAGTGACACGAGCTCGAGATTTAACACCAGTTGAAAAAACCTGTCCTATGTACATTTGATTGGATATACATCCTTGTTTAGTTTCAAACCCTTTAAGGAAAACCAAACTACAACTTGTAATTTTAAAAGCTTGTATGACAATATATTGAGGGTATAAAAAGTCATATTTCATAGTTTTGGGATAATGGCGAATTAGTGAAAATAAAGTCACAATCTTAACAGAACTATAAATTTATGGTATATATTTGAATAATTCACAATGTGGTATAAGTTTATCTTTCCAAATATAACACAATTATAAAAAATAACTACCAAAACTAACTAACAGAAACTAAAAATGTAAATTTTCTTTTTTTTTTCTCCCGAAATATTGATACTACTATGTGCGGTTTGGCATTAGATAAAGTAATAAATATGACTTAGTGCATTTTAGCAGTATACCCTAGATATTTTAAAATTATTTATTATACAGCTTGAAAGTGGTTGGTTGTTGGTTAAGATAAAACGGTAATACTATTTACGTCGGTAGACGTCAGACTGTTGGAGTCATGGCCCGCCGAAATGTTTACAGCAATACATACCTGTATTCATACTGCGCGAGGCATCTAAAATTTTATTTAAAAAAATAATGTATGTAATTTGGACCCAAGGAATTGAAACTTGTTATACATCCTAAAAGAAATGCATAAATCCAAAAAATATAATAATAATATGCCCTTCTTTATAATGATTTCTATTCAATTATGAGTGCATATATTTTTCGATTATCTTCTATAATGCATGCGGATCGTATTCCAAAAGAAGGTCGTATATCAATTGTTGTATTGTCTGTGAAATAATTTTTGAAGTTATGTAATTTTTTCTCGGGGTTTTAAGGGAGATATTCCTTGATTCCTGAATATTGACAAAAAATCTATATAAGATTCAGATTTATGTTCAAACATATTATATTTTTGTTTGTTAATTGAATCACCACGCTCACCCAATAATAAAATTTCACGGTATATTTATCAATTCTCGAGAATTTTATTGCGTATAAAATCCTACTATGTAAGATAATCAAATCGCGATTTTAATATGAAAATATTTTAAGTATAGAATTCGATGATTTCTCTGAACATTTATATAAATTTTCATTTATGTATATTTTATTATGTTATCGTATGGAATTAATGTGTGTGTGTGTGTGGTTAGTGATAATGGTATTGATCGTATTATATGGGTAAAAAACAGTACTTCTATGTTTATACTGCTCTTCATCACTTTTACACTCCATTTAGTCATTTTAAATGTTTATTAAGGGTTTATGTCCCAGGAATTTATTCAATATTATTGTGATTAATTAATAATCCATTATTACTGTTACTCATCCCATTGAGTGTATCACAATAACTATGTGTCTAATTTGTCGTGCGCTTAATAAAGTTCCCATCTCATGTATCTCATGTAGTCTTATTTGATTTATTGAAGGCAGTCTTCCATTCAGCACAATAACACTTTCACGCCATCTTTTAGATGCTCCGTTTCTATTATAACAACCACCCTATATTTATAAATGTCAGGATCTTAAGATTTTCACGCGATACTATTCGATGCCGCGAAACGGTCACGCGATTATACATTCTTCAACAAGTGGCCCGCTCCCATTTGTTTCACCCCAATGTATTCTTCACACAATCTAATTTATGATGATTTTTTACAGAATTATCCACGAGAGTGGTTTCACGAATGAAGACTTCAAGCAGTATAGGCCGGTGGTCTACAGCAACACTATACAATCACTTGTGGCCATCCTTAGGGCGATGCCAAATCTCGGTATCGTTTATGGAAACAAAGATAGGGAGGTGAGTTATCTATTTTCAATAATTTATTGATTTTAAATGTAGTAGATGAACGACTGATTGGTTTTTCTCTGTGAATTGTGTCTCTTTGGCTTGACACACACATGGTTGATATGACATGTTGTCTCAAAAGTCTCATAAAATGTCGTTTCAACTTTCCTGCACTATGCTTATATTTTTGATATTTCACATTCGTATTGAACCTTTTTTTTACACCTGTTTTGGAATTTTACAATGTCGTGAGTGTCATAGTTGCACAACCATTGAATTAGTATTTGGATTTTACTGCATAGAAGAGTCGAGACATCTTAAGAGCTCCATGTGTGTTACGCTTTATAAAGCAATTATAAATATATATAAGCAATATTAAATAGTTTTAAATTAGAGCTATAAATACTGTGGTAATGGGTTCAAATCCCGCTCAAGTTAAAAAAAATTAATTGATTTGATCGGTTATTACGACTGGGAGGTTATTACGATTGTTTTGATCCAGGTATACTCTGATTTCCTGTATTGTAAAGTAAATACTGATTATTTAGTCGGTGACCTGTGTAACTAGTAATAGTTAAGATCACCGACAGAAAATTAACACGTTGTTGTGTAGAAAAAAAAACCCTCTCACAAAAATATCCTTGGGGCGTAAAATAAATAAATTTTTATTCTTTGTTCAGCCAAAAGATGGAATATTTTTTTATACATATTCTTAATAATTTAACATACAAGCTTTATGTGATTTCCGAAAGCACTATGGATATTAAAAAAAAAACAATAAAATCAAAAGAAAGGAATTTATAATATTTTTTTTTATCAAAACACTCTTCAAGAAAGTAACTAATATGACTAAGAATGACTCGTTTCTAGAATTATTTATTTTCGAGCTAGGCCAGGCCTATAATAATCGATATATTTATACGTGATGAGCTAGTTGTTGGTTTTCTGAAAAATAATGTAGGTGTAGGCTTCGGATTATATTTTTAGAGTTGCCGAAATCACACAATAGCTCGATACGTTTATTAATACGTACAATCTGAAAATAGACGGGAATGCAAAATAACAAACGGTGCACTAAAATCACACACTCGACTGATTTCTTTAATTGTTTCTAATTATTTCGTCTAAGTTCCCTTCAAATAAGAAGTATCTTAATAATGACGTTATAGTTTAAATACAAGTATGCAATACAGTGAATATGAATGGCGGACAAGGGTCGCGTGCAGCCTCGATGGCGCCATCATTTCAGGGTGTGTTCATATACATACAATATATGAAATACAACGATTTCAGTGTGTGTAAGTTTTAATAAACTAAACCGTCTCTTTGTTCTTCATTGATCCAACTTATAACTAATCAATATCTATCATTTGGCTTGAAGTTACACATTCATTTTATATTGTCTTCATTGTCTAACTAATCCGTAGTAGATGTTAGACCGAAGCGCACACAACAAAGCGTTCATTCATTAAATGTAGTTTATCAATCTCGTTTCATTAACCTATATTCAAGACCGTCAAGCTTCTGTCTTCTATTACTACTAAAGGATTTTTTATTGTTTCATAACATATATGTATATTGTTTCTTGGACTGTATGTCATTAATTTTTTTTTTAAATGACATCCAAACTTTATAAAGTCTTAAGATGTCTTGACTCTTTTATGCAATAAAATCTATACAAATGCAGTGGTTGTGCAACTATGAAATTTTGGTAATGATTATTCGAAAGCTAGTCTTGCAACTCCACAGAGCATCTGAGACTAAATTAAACTATGGTATAAAAAATATTAATTACGTGTTTAAAAGATACAATACACATGCGACCGTCAGAAACAGCTTATTACAAGAGTGTGGCTCAAATTCGATTCCAAAAGCACTATTAATATTTACCCTACCCTATTAAAAAAATATTCTCAGTTAATTCAAGTTCATCCTGTATATACCGCAAGACAAGTTGAAACGTCATATACAACATGTTTTTTATTCAACTTAAAATAATTAAATGTAAGGAATGGTACATTAAATTTAACACTTCCACACCTTCATTAATGGTCCAGTTGGCTAGTTACATTTTTCAATTTTTAAATATTATTTTAAAAAGTTTGAGAATCTTGCGTATTTACTTATCAGATGATTGACCGCCTGATTTGAATTTGTATTATTATAAGCATACTTCGTAGAATTCATGAAACGACAATAGTACGTAAATAAGAACATAACCTCTAACAGCATATACAGTCAGCAACCTGAGACATTATGACAATATAGTGTTTACAATAAGTTGTTGTTGATGCAAATACGGTTAGCGACCATAAGCGTTATGACAACATACTTACTTATTGTTTATTCATTTGAACTTGACCTTGAAAATGAATTTTGTTTTTGTTATTCTATGATGACATAATACTCTTAGGCCTCTTTTAGTATATTTTTTTAATGATCGTATTGGAATTACATATTCGCGTTTAATTTATTTGAAGTTTAACCAAAGACAGGTTGTATAATGAGTAGCTAAAGAAAATCGAGACATTTTGAGAACTTGATGGAAATTGAAGCTGTATGATAATGATAAAATAATATGTACATATGTGGCGGTATACCGTGGGGACCATTTCACCCCGTTTGCTACTATATACACAAGCTATAATAATTGTTTGTTTTTATTTTGCAGACCGATGGTAAGATGGTGTTCGACGTGATACAGCGCATGGAAGACACTGAACCCTTCTCCGAGGAGTTGTTGGCAGCCATGAAGAGGTTGTGGTCAGATTCAGGAGTTCAGGAGTGCTTCGGCAGATCCAACGAGTACCAACTTAACGACTCAGCGAAATAGTAAGTGACTTGAAATAGCGTATTTCGGTAATCGCGACTCGGTTTATCACATGGCCTAAATAATATATTTAAGTGCTCAGATAACAACGAACACTATATTTATGAATAATTACAGCATATAAAACGAGTCACGTTAAAGGTGTGAGTGTGAATTTCAGCGGTTCAATGGGAACATATGTGGGGCTCACTTTATATGTCAGCGGTCCGTATTTGAAATCGACCTCGTATTTTCTGAAAATCTATAATATATAATTATTTTTCCACTCTTTTTATTTAATCTAATTCATCTCTACCTTGGCTAAAAGTATTTGCAACTCTGCCGTTGCGAATCTTTTCCCCAAACATGTTCTCCTTCCGTATCCGAATGGTAATACAACGAACGGGTGTATCTTGTGTGGGCAGCCTTGGTTAGATTTTAACCACCTTTCAGGTGTAAATTTGTCGGCATCTGACACTTGATCTTTATCCCGAGACATTATGTAGTGCGGAAATATAACGTGCGTCTGCAATTTTAACAATTGTCATTCATGGCCAATGCCTCGATTTAAACTTTTACTTACTCCTTTCGGTACAGTGTAACCACCGAGAACCGTATCAGATTGAAGACTTCTTCCGTTACCCAGTATTACAGGATACATTCTATCAAATAAAAATAGATTATGAATTGTATCTGGATGCGTGATATAATATTATTACCTCAACGTTTCTTTAATGCAGGCATTAAGATATGGCAATTTCTCGAGGTGTTCAGATGATATTGGAGTATCAGTAGAGGGTAATACTTGTTGCAGTTGTTGTCTCAAAATCATTTGCGAGTCCTTGTGACGAGAAAGCATATACAGTATGGATGACAGTGCGCATGATGTCTAAATTAAAACATTTTAATAAATCGTTAGTCTCAAATTTAGCATATAGTGTAATCACATAAACAATAAAATTGAAGGCAATCTCGGTAAGTTTCAAAAATCACATGTGGGTGTCGAAATTTATTCAAAAAAGAGTTATTTACGATTATTTATTTTTCTATAGATACAATGATCTCAACACTTACCTATTATAAAATCAACAACATTGTTTCTTTTTATATAAAGACGATCTTTTACTTATTGTACTTAATGCGAAAACGACAAGAGTTGGAGGCAAACAAAATGTTAACGACAACATTTAATTAAATTCTACACTCACCATTCCATTGGTTTTAGAAGAGAGACTTCGAGTTTGACTGACTATATAATATTATATTTTAATTATTTATTATGAATTACCGTGTCAATTCCAACTAGTAGTAGATCCAGTGCTAATATTTCGGCCAGTCTGGTGTCTCCATGCTTTCTCAGTATTTGCTGCACCAACGAACACTTTTCGATCGACTCGTTTTCTTCCGTTCTCTGCACAGCTTCGGAAATGTGTCTCATGCATAAACTGAAATTAGCATTCGTTCATTAATAGTTTATTGACTACTGAGTGAATTTGTCACCTTCTGAATTGATCCAGAGCGCCGATGTAATCCCTGTATGCTTTATTTTTGTATATCCTCCATAGTGGCAGACGTAATTCTACCTCACTGACATTCCAGAAGAATGTGTTGATGGCTGCTATAATTTGACTAGCTTCACTATCCGCAGCCAAATCTTTATCCAAACATCCCAATCTAGTGTCCAGAGCTACTCGGCCTATGGCTGTGTAAATATGTGTAATTCAATCGAAGCTCAAAAATATTATAATCAGCTTACATTCAAGTGCCCATTTGTAAATCTCTCCGAGGAAATTATCAGGGAGTTCGTTTCTTTCGTCTCTTAATCCATCTATCCTGAAAAAGAATTTTATTTAAACATTGGATTACACCACAGTTTTTTTAGGCACAACAACGTGTTAAGTGTCGGTGATCTTAACTATTATTTACCTTACAATACAGGCAATCAGAGTAAACCTGGGTAGACTCGATCCGTCAGGATTTTATTAATATTATTCCCGATCTCCCGTAATAATAACCGATCAATTATTATTTTTTGACTTGAGCGGGATGTGAACCTATGACCATAGTATTTATGGCCTTGTGTCTAATAATAACTTAGATATTTCACATTGTCTTTTTTTTTAAACTTCTGATATAGATAACTTTGATTATAATTTAGATTAAAACTGCAGATTTAACTGATTTTTCGTACATGCAATTTAAAAATTGGAGTATGCACGGGAAAAATAAAAAAAATCAAAGACAATGTTATTCAAAAATTAATATACTTTTTAGATTTTTCTATTATTCTGGATTTTATATTGCCATAGTTAGGAAGCGGTTAACATTTCAATTGTTAACTTACACGTACAAATAAATTAATTAAATATAATTACAACTTATTAAGACATCTACATATTAAATGAAACCTGGTTTTAGAACTTCCATCCATCCTGATGATAATTTTATATTAAATTGATATAATCAATCTTCCAGGATCCAAGAGGATCTTCCTTAATAAGGAGATTGGTTTACATAATACATTTTGTGATCGGTTTATCCAGTGTCCAATATGGAAAACTGGTTTTTGCATCCTCTCGGCCGAGGTTAAGAGTATTTTGTTACCTTTTGATGAAATCTCCTGCTATGTCATCCAACGGTCCTATATATTGTTTGACGGTGGATGGTTGCAGCATTACTTGTTGAACTTTCGATCTGAATTCGTCCCACTTTGGACCGTGTCTGAAATGTGTATATAATAGCGATCATATTAACTCGTATATATTATATTAATTTATCAAATTACACAGCAATGACGCCCATCTTGTCTCCGAAGAAATCCTTCCTGAGTGAATGCTTGTAGTTGTGGAGTGATGGCATCGTCGGTCTATGCGGCATTACTTCTTCCCTTCTGAACACCTTTTCTACATCTTCAGGGTTGAATGTGAAAACCAAATCGGGATGACCAAATAACCCACCCACTTTCACGGTGTTTCCGTATTTGTTCTTTAAGTCGGCCATTATCTCGTCCAACTTTTCAATGTCGTAATGTCCTGTGCATTTATTTACAAGAATAATATACATAACACAAATAATAGATATGTTCGTGCCTGACCTAGGGGGCGGAAGTGTAAAAACCGCGATGCGACTAGGTTAAAAATAAAAACCTGTTTTTGCACTTCTGTCTCCGAGGTTTGGTTCGTATTTGGCATTAATAAAAAAAAAACAAATGAAGTGTAACCCCAAAAGTCTAGTTCAATTTTATATACCAATACGGCTATGTATATATACAATAATAGAAAATGGGGGTAAATGGGCATCACTGCTAGTTTTTTCATGCAAGTCTCTATCAGCAATATTTATAAAATTTACCTCCATTTGCTGTTGTTCTATACATAACTTTTCTCAACGAATCAATTATTGACATTTGTATTTAAATAAAAAAAAATAGGATTTCCTTTATTTACATAGGTGGATTAAGTGGTTGTACTAATTTGTTTTATTGGAGCACTGCATGGATTGCCTTTATAATATTAATTAATTATTTTATTTAAATTTTCTGATATTAATTGCTCTTTAATTATCTGAAGAAAAAAAAACATAATTTGCCACATAATAATTTACTTTGAAAACTTCTGATTAAAATCATATCCTTCCTATTAAAAATCCAAGTAGAACATAAAAAACATTAACAATTGAAAATTTCAATTAAAAGTACTCTAGTAAAATAATACAAATGTAGCCGTTGCAGTGTTAGGATATCCTCTCAGCCTAGGTTTCATTATTGTTAGTTGTGTTTATATTTTAATCGTATGTACGTATTTTTTTAAAATTTATAATGGGCTTAATCATTATAATCATTTTGTCGTCTTACTTTGCAAACTGCGTAAGTCCATTTTACCATAAAACTATATTTTTTATTTATTTTATGAAATGTATATAACATGGAATTAGGTTTATTTATTGCGTTCAAATGGGCGCATGGATTATGATGCTTTAAATTATAATTTAACCAATTTTTTCTTTTGATATTTTGGAGTTACGCAGTCTGCCAAGAAAGCCGACGATTTATTTGAATCTTTAATCGAATTATCAGATTGTTACCGATTATCGGTGCAAATCTCCATGAATTGCCCAATAGGGGCAGTTGTTTAGGTCCTGGCATTTCCGAATAAGGCTTCACATTTCCCATTCTTTTCCACTGAACATGTTCATTGTCCAAGGGTAGAGCTTCCACGGGAAATGCAGTAGAGAAGGGAGATTTCAATAATCTCGCCAGTTTTATACGACCCGACATTTTGTCCTTAAATACATAAAAAAATAATATATGTATGTGTTTAAAAAATATGTGTACTTAACACACTTTGTGATTTTTCAAAGAGGCGTAATATTTGTATAATGGAGAGTAGTTTCGTGTTAATCGGTCGCCATTTAAAGGAGTGCACATATTTTATTACATAATAATTATTACACACACGAGCACGGAAAGTCTTAGAATCTACTCTGTCCTCAATATTTATCGATCTATAATGTGACTACTATATTTAATATGTGTACTTACGATTTAGTTAATTTCTGTTCTGATGCTGGAGTTTGACTGGTCTTCATACGAGGATACGCTGGTCTCTATAGCTCCACCTCCACTGACTCCACTATTTACCAAGCTGCTACATTTAGCAATCTTTTTGTCTACAATATATCTAAATTGCCTGTATAATGTGCAAACCTCGTCCAAGTGGGTGTAATGAAGTGATTATTGTATTATTTGATTTCAACTGTGTGATATTTACACAAAATATTTTATGATATACATCCACATTTATTATAAATCAATTATTATATTCATGGGACAAGTTTTAAAGCAAATTTAGAAAATAGTTGTAATTCAAATATGTGTAATAAAGCTTGAAGCTGCGCAGTGCTCTACAATTGTGTCCAATTGATTATGTAGTTATAATATTTTTGTGTGAACATCAATTTTATAAATTGCGTAGTAGTAATCCCAACTGTTTCATTGAATTTAATAATCTCTTTGGCAAAAGAAAATTGAGACTAATTGCTAACTTGAGAGTTGAATGCAAGTTATTTCTTAGGTTATTTCGAAGTAACAAACACGTTTGTAGATTAAACTTGGGAAATATCATTTCTCCATTGCACAAACCGGTCAATTAATAATAATTGTATATTTATAAAACAATACATATATTAACTAAATACTTTAATATACTTTAAAATACACATTCTACATTATTTTAATGTATGATTTAAAATTTGTCGTATGATAAAGTAGACGTTTACAAAAATAAAAAATTCGATATAATAGTGTAATGAGAGTGTGTTAGTGAGTCGTTCTAGAACTGATAGTATTGGTGCGTATACAAATAGAACTTGGTAAATTGATGTACACGCATATGAACCGGACGCATACACTCATATTTCACTATTGTATTGAATACGACTGAGGATTTCATAATTTATTATTAACAAATATGATTTATGAGATGATATGCTTCATTTGCTCCCAAAGCTCGGAGGGGGCTTAAAATATATTTAATAATAAGAATAATTTAATTGAACGTACAATGTATTGAGCGATTTATATATTATTATTTTTGCAATTAGTTAAATATAAATGTAGGCCATTCGTGAGCAAGTACAAGGAAGTAAAACATCTATAATAATTCCAGTTGGACAGACCCTTTCATTTTCATCTCTGTTTCGCCATATTGTATCTTTTTATTCCGTTTTGCAATCTGTTTATGCTTTATTCGTGTCGTCGATAAAATGCATAAGGAAGCCAAGACAAGTTAGATACGGAAAGAACAATAAAATTGCACATACATCATGTAATAAAATGACAACACACTGTAATGATAGACATAAGTTATAAATAAGCTTCTGATAGAGAAATACAAATTGCGTTACGATAAGTTAAAATCATTGAGAGTGAAACTGTATAATTATAATTTGATTTTTTTGTCAATCGTTAATACGATATTTTATGCTCTTTTAATTATATATTTGTTGGCATATTTTTAAATAAAAACTGGCGCAATATTGTGTCCATTATTGGTAACGCACTGGTGATTTTTGACCCATTTCCTAAGGTGGTTTTATTTTAATAAAAATAGTATTAAAATGTTTAAAATCGCATCTGATCGTTTATTACATTAAATAACAAGGAAATGTAGATTCCATATGAAAAATATTTAGGGATTTTTGATAAATTCCAATTAACTTATGAAGAGTCAATATTAGAAATTCCCTTAAGGATGGCAATTACTGGTGCATCCAATATACATATAGGATGGTTTTGAATTAGCTGAGAATATTTTAGGGGATATAAGCGGGAAAAAAGGTTAAAATATTTTAATGTCTTTTATGTAATTCCATAAAAAATATACTAAAAAAGGGCCTAAGAAATTTTTCTTATAAAAAAATAATTTATTGTAATAAGGTGTGGTTACATCTAATATACCGTTCCTTACATTTCAATATTTGAAGTTCAATAAAAGACATGTTGTATAAGTATATTATTAATTAAGAATTGTATAAAGATTTTTAGTGCTTTTGGAATAGAGTTTAGACCACCATCTTGGAATCAGATGTTTCTGTGAAGTACTTAGCAGTATTATTGCTGTCAAATACGTAATTAATACATATTTTTAATTAATAAAAAAAAAACACCCATTACAATATTCTCAGTTAATTTAAGTTCACTCTGTATATTGGATGCACCAGTAATTGACACCCTTAAGGAAATTTGTAACTTTGACTCCATACGAAATGGGTCAAAACTCACCAGTAATTGACATGCGTCACCAATAATTGACACAATATTGCGCCAGTAATTGACATATTTAAAAATTAACATTAAGTATCCATAAAACATCGTATTAACGATTGAAAAAAAAATCAATTTAATTAAAAATTCATAATCTGGATTCGACCTTGAAATACGACACTTTTCGTACGGATATGTGTTTAGGCTTTTAGCTTGTCGAGTCATTACAAAGAAACCAGTGTCAATATAACATTCCGTTTAAACTCAAAGTTATGGTAATATCCTTGACCGATTCACACGATGGTAAATATTATACAAGTGACAAAAGCGCAATGTACATACAAACGTACGAGTAAATGCACGAAACAAATTTTTCATGGTGCGTTCGTTGACAGTGAGCGAAGCGTGTAGCTTCGGGGGTGGTGGAGGCTTTCAGGGGAGGCTCTTTCCACCCCACCGCTTATTGATCCTGTGACGTCACCGACACGCCCACCCCCGCCTGCCACAATTGATTTCCGAGGGCGGAAATACTACCACCCGCCACTAATGACTGCAAAAATACTATCTACACATACATATACACAAAAGAGTATTTGGTTTAGTTAAACCGAATCAAGAGTGTCTTCCTCACTTGCCTTTATATAATATGACATTTTTTTTTTCGTAATAAATTTTCTCTTTTCCATGTACGGTTGCGCGGGGAAAACTGCGTAAATATTTATACCTAATTTTCAGTAGGCGTGAAGCTGCTGACTGTTGTGCAATAATAATTTTTCACATTTATAATATATATAAAGTATGCAAGTTGTTTCAATGTGCGCTGACCTGTTGCATTGAGGATGATCTCAGATTTATTGCCTTCAAATAAAGTAAATACAACATGATGATTTCATAGGATTGAATCCCAATAATTAATATTTCGAGAGTATAAGAAGTCATATTTCATAGTTTTGAGATAATGGAATATTACTGAAAAAAAGTCACAATCACAACAAATTTATAGTATATATTTGAATAATTTAAAATGTGGTATAAGTTTATCTTTCCAAATATAACTATATATAATATAATAATAAAAATATGTAAGTTTGACTTAGTTAATTTATTTTCTTTCGAAATATCGATGATACGACTAAGTGCGTTTTGGCAGTCGAAAAAGTAATAAAAAACGTATACAAATGCATCCCTAACTCAAAATCATATGACTTAGCATTATTCCCTCGATTTGTTTTACAATAGAGGTTCGATTCAATTCAATCAAAATTTATAAACTGTTTGAAATGCTGAAGTGAAAAAAAATTACATTGAAAATATGTTATCGTAGCACTTTAACGAATTGTATCTTAATTAATGCAATAGCATTTTTTTTTTTCGATCGACAAATAATTAGGAAAATTTCAAAAAAATATAAATCCCTGTCATTTTGATAGAGGATCTTAGATTAGATTAGCAGGGGTTCCGTTTTATACAGGATTCAAAATGTGCCAAACTAGAATGAAATTTATGCATTTTCTCTATTCTAACTTGCGAGGCTTAGTTCTCTTGACGTGTCACGGCTCCTGAGTTTTGTGTCCGCTGTATTCTCACATAACTTCATTGAGTCGCACAATGAAGTTATGAAGTTTATTTGGGGCGTCAGAAACCAAATTTCAATAAGGTTTCGGTTTTTTTTAATAACTTTTGCTTCTCACGCAGATTACTTTTCCGATAACTCATTTGTAATTATTTATAGAAACTAGTTTTGTCTTCACAGAATACTCATTGATTTTCATTTTATTTCTTTTTAGTTTCCTTGACGATCTGGATCGACTGGGTGCAAGAGACTACCAGCCAACTGAACAAGATATTCTTAGAACTCGAGTGAAAACTACTGGAATAGTAGAAGTGCACTTTTCATTCAAAAACCTCAATTTCAAGTAAGTAATTTTGCCGATATTAAGAAAGCAAACAAATAGCATATTGATAATTTACTCTTCTTTCAGATTGTTCGATGTAGGCGGGCAGAGATCAGAACGAAAAAAGTGGATCCACTGTTTTGAGGATGTCACAGCGATTATATTTTGTGTTGCCATGTCTGAATACGATCAAGTTCTTCATGAAGATGAAACAACGGTAAATTAAATTAATTCTATATTTTATACACACTTGTAATATGATATTAAAAACACTTTTTTCAATTACAGAATCGAATGCAGGAAAGTTTAAAGCTGTTCGATTCTATTTGTAATAATAAGTGGTTCACAGATACTTCAATTATTCTATTTTTAAACAAAAAGGATTTGTTTGAAGAAAAAATCCGCAAATCTCCTCTCACCATATGCTTTCCCGAATATGCAGGTAAAATATTATTATTAATATTGCTTTAAACTACACATGCGTCAAAAATGAGTTAGTTATACTTTTAATAAGGCTAATTATTAAATTTCCTTGTGAATTTTTGTAATGGAAGTATTCATAAATCCTACTAAATTAATACAAGATGTCCATATAAGGGGTTATTTTATTTTTCAATTCATTTATAAGGAAATCTGAGGCAAGAATTTCAGAATAATTTATTATTAACGCCGATAAGAATGCCAGACAACTGGATGTATAAAAATCAAGATCAGGCGGACCAAGTAGACGCGTTTGAGTGAAACAATTGGCGTTGCCCCTGTCAAACGAATTTGCTTGGTCTGCCATTTTGATATTTATCATCCACTTGTCTGTACTAAAGGTGCCTTTAATTGCTGCACTTGTATATTTATCCGAATTAAGAGAATGAATTACTAATGAAGAATGATTGTGCAGGTGCTCAGGAGTATGGTGAGGCAGCTGCGTACATCCAGGCGCAGTTTGAAGCCAAGAACAAATCAACAACAAAGGAGATCTACTGTCACATGACGTGTGCAACAGATACCAACAACATTCAATTTGTGTTCGACGCCGTGACGGATGTCATCATAGCCAACAACCTGCGCGGCTGTGGCCTCTACTAAATCTAAACACTATTATACATAGTAATATCTAATAGTATGTAATCATTTAAACCGATAAGAAACTGGCAGACCTGTGCGATCGGATCGAGATGGAGGCGCGTGCCCGGCCGCTCCGCCACTTCATTCATCTCTCTCTTTCGTCCCTGCGGCAACATCCGCCGCCGGACATTCGCCTCCAGCGCAATATCGCAGTCGATATGCATACTTAATTACGTGCAGAAGCTATTTGAATCTGATGATTAGTACTATTGGAGGAGGCGAAGATTAAATTGAGTTGATAGGTAAAAATTTGTGAAAGATTTCCGATCGAATGTGTGTCCTGGTTGTATAAATATTTATGAAGAGTAATTATTACGGAATTCTGGTTTTTCATTCCTTTTTCTACCTCGTAAATTTGGAAGCACTCTCACCTTACAATGACATTTTTAAGTCAACTTAGCTTGTAATAATATATAAAAGAAAAAAAATGTTTCACAAAATTTCTTTATTACGTTTATTATTATCATTTTGTTAAGTATTCATTGTTACGTGTGTCCATTTATGCAACCAGATTATCGACCAATCTCTTGATATCTCCGATATTATTGAGAAATATATTTGTACTTTCATTATTTCCTTAATCACCTATATACTATTATAATTATTATCAACAGTGTATTTAAGTGAATATATGTATTCAATAAGTGAAGTTTTAAAGTTATCTCACAAAAATATTATTTATTAAAGTGAACAAATATTTTACTATTCTTAATCACCGCTCGATTATTAAGAAATGCTTATTTATATTCTTGATGATCTGATTTTATTTGTACGTGTGATTGATTGATTGATTAACTGTCTTAAAAAGATTGACCAAAAATATTCTATTCTATGACATTCGAGCAAGAGTTATTTTGTGTTGTTACTCTTTACTACAAATCTGAGCGAGAATGAAACAGTGACAGATCTTGAAGAATAAAAATCATTTTCATTCCGTAACAATAATTTCCTCCTTTTTAACCATGACCCGTGTGCGTGCTCGTATAAAAAAACAATATCAAACTGTATGTATGTAGACTAGGACAAACAAAGTGTATCATCATCATCATCATCATTATTATTATCTTATTATATACATATATACCGACTCAAAATAATATTTCTCATTCATCACTGACTTCAATCTACAATAGCCGATATATGTATTAGCTTACATTTTATATATGTTTCTGTGAGTAATTAAGTAATTATGTGTACGCATTTATTTATAGTAATAAATAATATAATATTAATAATGTTGAATGAGTATGAAAAACAAAACTTATAAATAGTAAGTTAATGTAATAACTACCAAATCAATTCAAAAGTTGTTTGTGCCTCATACACTATTATTTATTTGTCATGAATATTTTATTGCTGTTACTACTTTACTTATGTACGCGTGTTAAGGAAAGGAGAATCGAGCAATTTTCATTTATTATTTTGTGAATTCTCATTGAAATTATTTTGCATTCATCGTCATATATAAGTTTTCTAACATGTGATACTTCTCATTAATAAGACTTGACTATTTTGCATAATGTCTCTAATCTCGAATTTTCTGTGACTTTCATTGTATTTTTTTTTTACTATGCATTTTCTTTTAATTTATAAAATCAATATTCTTTTATAATTATCGCTATTCCATTTTATTGAGTGGAGCTGATGTGTTTCTTCTCATTCCATTTTATAATTTCACTTTATTCTATTTAATGTATATCGAGATTTTGCACAACATATATTTTTTTATCGCTTAGTTTTTACAAACGGAGAAGTGATGAATCTTCAACATGTAATTCTTTTCACATAGAGAAAGGGTTTTGTTTTTAATAAAAAATAATAATAATTTGATTGGAGAGCGCAAAGAATCTTACATTTAGCACAAAAATCCTACCGAAAGCACAATATTTCATTAATTTATTCAATTATTTTTATATGCTGCATGTATATATTTTAAAAGGGGCTTCTTTTCACTCACTAATAAACATTTCACACGATGATGAGTCTTTGATAGTAATGTTTTAATCGATATAATTGCTAAAATGCTGTCTTCAGTCGGTATATTATCAATACGGTCATTGTTAAGAATGTGCTGATAATATTTTGAATATGACAACACACGCATTGTTTTACTAAAAAGTTTAATTTTTAAATGAACAAAGCGTCAATATAATATGTATGTGCCCAGTTTGTGTGTTCAATGTTAAAACAACATAAATATTGTAATTTTACTTTATTTATTAAAATCGAGATTGTAAAAAATATGTATTCCTTCATTCGTAAAGAGGGGATATTGTCGATCTTGTTTAATGTGGGAAACATACAAAACCAATTTATAATATATAAAATGTTGATAGTTGTTACAGTTATTGGACAAAATTAATTCAGAGGTGAATCGATTAAATTGGGAAAGAGTGGGTTTGCTTTCTGCATTCAGATTGCACACAAAGTATTATTTACAGTTTCACATTCAGTCAAAGCTCTACCAATTTTATTTGAACCCCCTTTTTGGTGAATTATTTGCTTTGACTGTACATTTGATTACATTCCATTCGATTGTGAAAAAATGAAAACCGTTGCGACGTGTTTGTTTTTTTCTGAACAAGACGGCAAATCTGCAGAGTGTTTAGATCAAATTTGTTATCCGCACAATTCTAAGGAGGAAATTTTAATAAGCTTAACACTAAAACAAACCTATCTTAATGTGTAAGCTGTGAGTAAAATTAATGTATTAATAACTATAAATGATTATATTAAATCACAAAAAATGAATAGTAGATGATCAAGTTGTGTACATTTATGAAACTAGAAATATATAGACGATGGACATGTGAGATTTATGAAAAGTTCATAGTTAATATTGTATACTACCTACCTACGGAGTACAGAACCAAATTTTACGCAATTGAAAAGCTCAATTTTGTTCCATTCGTGTCTTTTTGTAAACAAACACCACAGCTGATAATATGATTTGAGTTGATTTCATTCACCGACGGCATCCTTTCTCGGCCCCCGAGCCAAACTAACAGTGACAGTGTAGAGTGAATGCGTTGTACAATTGCAATCTCTTGTGTAACATTTAGAGGCACTAATCGCCTTTTGTATTTTTGTAAATAAAAATGCTGACTTGTTATGTTTCGTAATAATGATAATAATAATAAAAAAGTTCTGTTATGTTTTCGGTATATCATCACGTGATTCAATTGAAACTTGTACTTGTTGTGTGAAGTTTATTTGTCTCTCCAAAAGTGTGGGTAAAACGTGCGATCGTATAGACTTTTCTAGTCAATAAATAGGTTATATCGCATCGGGAATGTGTCTTTGGCACTCGCAACACTTCATTTCCGTCACGTCAACTATTTCATGGCTTTCTCTCTATTTTAACGTCATACTTTGATAACGAACCGTTGTTTGATGAAATAATATAAATTAGGCATTGCGAGTCTCATTTTCATTGTCAGCAGAGGGAACTTAATTGTAGTCCAAAGTGGACGTGTTTCGGTTAATAATTTAACTTAGGGATTAAGAATGTTATATCTGCCTATATTTGTCATCAAAGAAGAAAGAAAGATAAATCATTTCAAATGACGCTTTTTACATTACGCATTAGTCGATTTAACAAAGTATTCGTTGACGGCGTCGGAGGCAATCGATGCATTGAATTTTGTAACTCGTCAGTAAGCTTACTACATCCTTTAAACTGTATCATTATTATATATATATATATATATATATATAGAATTTTATTTGCACAAAAATAATTAGACTCGATAAGGTTTTTGTGACTTTTAAAAGTTTGAATATTCAAAGAATGACATGTTTTCCAGCATCATAATATTATAAATAGAAACAAAATTTATATGCTATTCTTGTTAATGTGAAGTCTTTGCGCCAGAGACAAGATGCTAATGGAACAATGTACGTCTGTTTCTCTGTGAATGCGAAAAATAAATAATGCCCACTTCGATGTCCTATCAACTGTCTTTTATTTATTTACCCTCCAAGTTCGTCCTTTCAATTTATTTAATAGATATGATAGTCAAGTGCATGGATATGTATTTTGAGAAAACTGAATTTCAATACTTTATACAATATTTTCATGTCTTTACTTCAAACCAACAAAATCTAGACATATTATGTTTGTGCACTTGATTGTTGATATTTTATTAAAGATTACTTTATTCACGATTGTGAAAAAATAATTAGGTATATTTTTTTAATATAAATTCTATAATTGGTCCTAACAATAAATTAATGTACCATGGCATATTTTGCCTAATTTTTTTTTCTATAATCCAGGATGGGCAAGCGACTCCCCTTGTCCCCACTTTGGGCGCCCGTATTGAAAGGTATATATTTATGTTTTTGGATATCTGCTGTTTTTCCATCAAGGGCTTCAATTTATTTAGTTGAAATAAAACAATTTCGGCGAGACTGCATTTTTTTAATAAATTTCGAGAAGTTCTTTCCATACACAAATGCTGATTCAAGTTACGTTTATTTTCCATGTATAATATATAATAAATTATTATTGTGTTTGTAAGGACTTGGGCAATAATAAAAACATTTATTTAAATGCAAAATTATGTACCACAGCATTTTTTTTTCAAGGGGAGCACAATAATTGCATTTTTTGTCTATTTTTTTTTTTCAATTAATCAATCCTGGGAAGTGCAAACTATATAACCACAAATAGCAGCGATTGGTGATATTGTAACAATATGTTGCAAAATCACGATTGTTTAAGTAATCTGGTTACCAAGTTTACCATTTGCTATAAAAACATAAGAAACAGTGTTTTGGTAATACTTTGAAAAATAAAAAATAAAAATCCATACAAATTTTATTAAATCACATACAATATTATTTCACAATTATATAAAATAATCATCAGATGGTCTGATTTTTTTTAAGTATCACAATTGAAATTAAAGTGAGGTCAGGATAATTATCATCCAACAATTACGTTATAATTTCACAGGAATTGTGTCAATCAAATCATAATATCACAAATTAAATTAAGTTACAAAGGTTATATATAGAGGTTATAACATTAAAGAGGTACAAAACTTATTTTAAAATACATAATTAACTGACTAGATTTTTAAATAAACTCATGTTCCAACTATGAGCGCTCATTCTTGAGTACGGGATTCGTCACTTCGTTGAAGTAGGCGTGGCTCATGGCATCGTCTGCGGATATCCGATGAATGGGGTTGCACACTAAAAGGTGCTGAAGAAGATCTCTGCCTCGCGGAGAGAGCTTCGGAACTACTTGTGAAAACACCATGTTGGGATGAAATATCGGAAAAGGCTTATAATCTGGCAGTTGGGTTATTCCACTCCATGTTTCTTCCGTGGGTGTTCCTGTAAAATAACACGATTAATACTTGTTATTGAAATGTGAGTTAATCCGGGATAACTCACCTAATAGTTTGAATATTCGTTTTAGTTGATCGTCAACGTCAGAGCCGGGGAAGAGAGGCCTTCCAGCGTTAGCCAGTTCAGCAAATATACATCCGGCTGACCACATGTCGATACTGGTGGTGTACAGTTTAGCTCCGAACAAGACATCGGGCGGCCTGTACCAGAGCGTGACCACTTCAGCGGAGTAACACTTGACCGGAATACCGAAGGCCCTCGCCAGGCCGAAGTCAGCCAGCTTGAGCTCGCCGTTCTTGTTGATGAGGAGGTTCTGCGGCTTGAGGTCTCTGTGCAGGACATTGTGTGAGTGGCAGAAGGCCAAGCCTCGCAGGAGCTGCAGCAGCAAGGAGCGCACAGTGTCCGGCTCAATGTCTCCGTTGAGAGTGTCAAAGTACTTCTTGAGGTCCTGGTCGCAGTGCTCGAAGACCAGAGTCAGCTTCTTGTCACCGTGCAGGACGTCATACAGCCTCACGATGTTCTTGTGCTTGAGTTCTTTGAGCAGACAAATCTCCCGCAGCGCTGATGACGGCACTCCCTCGTCATCGTCATCGAGTCTGACTCTCTTCAAGGCCACGACTTCGTGTGAGTCTCTGTGTCTGGCCTTGAACACTGTCCCGTAAGTCCCTTCTCCGATTTTTTCCAACTTCTCGTACTTCTGCATTTCTAGCTCCTGTCAACTGTCAATTTCAATATTATGGCTGTTTATTTTTACACTTTCCATCCAATTCTTTTATTGTATCATTTAATTATTATTAAATTAAAAATTGTATCATTATTGCGTTTTTAACGAATTTCAATATCATTAAAATAATTTAAAAAAAATTAAAAGTAAATAAATAAATAGGATGGCAATACTCGAGGCATGACAGTGACAAGTGATAGCAACCGAAGATGAGCGAAAGAGGAGAAGTACTCGAAGATAACAACAAAACAGAACACGAAGAACATCCGGACAGTGATGGAAGTTCTTTTGAGGACTTGGCCGATGAGGCGCAGGACCGAGGCCAGGAAGAACAATGGACCGATGTTTTGGGATCTGGTCATATCATGAAGAAGGTCATATCTTTTATTACAATGATTTATCAATTATTATATGTATTGCTTTTTCAAATCTCACAATTGTTACATTTGAAGTGTTCAATTATTTACCATCAGATTTGACATCACATGTTTATTTCTTAGAAATTATGATATTCATCAAATTTTACTAGGGTGACCATTCATATCCATATAAATTTTTTAATTTGTAATGACCAAAGTCAAATTTATTGTTCAAATCATATGTAGTTTTCTTTTCAATTTACTTTCTGTATATTTAACTACATTAAACACAATAGTTTTTTTCCTTTATTGAACACAATAATCAGTAACTAACAATTGACTCACTAAAGTTTATTAACTATATGTATAAGTAAATTTCAGATAACGGTCTATATTGACACTCTGTGTAATTCATTCCATTTAGTAAAATGTAATTCATTCCAGATAGAATAAAACACATTCAACTTTAAACTTGAAAAAGTTTATTATCATTATTTTCCCTTATATATATACATCGAAAAATAATCTTTGGTCACCTCATTTTTATTTTAATACTTTGTCATCTCATTGTTCTAAAAATACACTTTTTACAGATTATCAAAAATGGTCACTCCGAATTAAGACCTCAACGAAACGACATTTGTAAAATAAAATTCGAAGGACGTCTAAAATCGAACAAAGAAATAATTGAACAGGAAGACGATTTTGAAATCCAATCTGGCACTGGAGATGTAAATACAAATATTCAGTTACCTTTTTAATTTCTTGAACAATACTAATTTAAATACTTTTAAGGTAATCCAAGGTTTGGATCTAGTTATACCTCTGATGTACGAAGGGGAAACTTGCGAATTGCAAATAACACCCCGATTTGGCTACGGTGAGATCGGCAACCCTCCGAATGTGCCGTCGAATGCTGATTTGGAATATACTTTGACGCTAATCTCATTCGAACCCGAACCGGATTTAGAACAATTAAGTTTAGACCAACGGCAAAGGATAGGGTGTGCTTCATATTTTATTTTTAGAATACCGTATATAGTTTTTTCTTATAAATTTGTTAATTTCAGGATTAAAAAGAGGGAAAGAGGAAACTGGTGGTATCGGATGCAAGATCCAGCATTAGCTATACAATGCTATAAAAAGGCCTTAGAGTTTTTGGATGATGTTGAAGGCGGCATTACGGATCCCACACATGACGGAAAGATGGCTGTATGTATTTAATTTTAAATAAGTCATTAACTTTGGAGCTTCACAGATACCACCGATATATTAGCAGGCCACTACTGGATGTTTAAATATCAACCCAGGTATATGGCCTGCTAATATATCAGTCGTAACGGCCTTAATAACTTAAGTAACTTGTGTACTTAATGTGTAAAAAAACCATTTTTACCATTGATTGGATGTGTAAAATTATCATCATTATTTTTAACTGTATCTATTTAAAAATTTGCAGGAAACATCTAAAGAATTACATGGCATATTTGGAGAAAGAATAAAGGCTTACAATAACTTAGCTGCGGCTCAATTAAAAATAGAATCATATGATGCAGCTTTAGTAAGTGTCGACAATGTTCTCAAATGCCAACCGGATAATGTAAAGGCTTTATTCAGAAAAGGAAAGGTGATATTAAATTTAAATTAATCCATTTTTTAAATGATATTAATGTGCTTTCACACTTGTAGATTTTGGCACATAAAAATGATCCGAAAGAGGCCGCTAAGATTTTTAAAGAAGCTTTGAAACTCTCACCGGACGATTTGTTGATTAGGAAAGAATTGTCTGCCGTCGAGGAGAAAAACAGCAAAGACGAACAGAAAGAACGGGAGTTGGCTCGCAAAATGTTCAGAAGCACGGTGACGAAAGAGAGTAAAGAAAACGAAAACCCTCCGAAGAAGGATAAAAATAAAAAGGTGTCCAAATAAATTTTTATATGATCGGTTTGTATTTACAATTGAATTTGTATTTTAATTTTAGGTATTTTTCTGGGGTACACTCATATTCAGTATCGCCATGGGCGCGTTGAGTTTTATCATTTATAAATACAAACTCGCTTAATCAAGAAAACATTTGGACCGATTCGAAAGTATACTGCAAGACAGTTTATCCGACAACACTGTCTCTAATGTTTTAATTTAACTTTTTATAATTTTTTTTATTATGTTTTGGAAAGTTTACTATTTATAACTTTAAAATGCGGTAACACGGGCCTTCAAATTTACAGGGTTGAATGTGGGATAAATACTAAACTTCAGTGATAAGAGGTATTTAAAATACATATATATTTTTTTATTGTATTTGCTTTGTTTCAAGGGAGTAAAGTGATTATATTTGTATGTCTGTACATCATTCCAATACTTTACTTAATTTTGTAATTATCCATGAATAAAACAATACAATATTCTTGCTAAATCATTTATTTTGAATTTTTGACAGCGTTGACTAGAGAAGTTATTCTCAGAATATTTAATATATTATTTGGTATAAGAGAATAGTTTTTTTTTTTGGTAACTACATTATATTATATCACTAGTTGGTAAGAATGACAAGTTGCCATCGAGATATGTATATAAAAAAAATTCACATCCAAACAAATTAAAAATTAGTCTAAAGATGGTATCGAGGTTCAATTTATATTAAAATATAATGTGTGAATTAATATTTACGCTTGTGCTTAATATAAGCAATTAAATGTGTAAATCAAATCACAGTTTCAATTGAATTTGGCTTCCAAATTTTGGTGATGATTATGGCTAAAGTATTTTGAATACAGACTGACTTTCCAATGGACAAGTCGTTTCAACAGCATCATGAATGTAATGGAAAATATGAGGAAGAATGTAGAAGTGCAGTCGTATAACAATTTAGGAGAAAACACAGTCCATATAAATAAGTGATAACGCATTGCCGTTGCGATTATTGTGTAAATCACCAACGGGTACATTTTCGCCGTCACTAAAACCGCCAAACACTTTCTCAACTGCCAACAAAATCTAAAACATATAAATAATAAGAATGCAAGCTTAATAATATAAATATTAATTTGGATGCTTACTTATCCCAAGTCTTGTTTGTGATTACAATATCTTCGAATAGTAAAAATGCCGCTAATAACGGTCCAGCATATGTGTGAATCCCCATTTGAAAACCAACAATAGCGGGAATATACGATTCAAGTCCAATATATCCGGATGCCAGGTCTATTGTCGATAAACTGTTAGAATTACCCTGTAATTAATTACACACATATTTATAAAAAATGCTTATAATTGCAAGTGTAATTTGTGAAAAATTATATCCAAGTGTATTGAATTGAATTAATTCTGAAAAAATGTATTTGTGTTGATTTGAAAAGAAAATTGATTTGATCCGGAATAATATTAATAAAATCCCAATCGATCGTCTTGAACAGGTTTACTCTGATTTCCTGTATTATAAGATAAATACTGATTATTAAGTCGGTGACCTGTGTAATTAGTAATATTTAAGATCATCGACAAACAATGCTTTATTATAATCATAATAAAATCTAAAAATTAATACTTACATGATAAAAATAGAAGACAACTCCCATCCAATAGTGTAGTAATGTTTTCGAGAGTAATTTCTCATTTTCGCATGTATTTTTATTAGTCAATTGAATATTGCTGTCGAATTGAAAGTCCAAAATTTTGTTGATCATTTTGCTGGTAAAGTACATGCAAGGTACTAATATTATATTGTGCGGCCTCATGTATAACGAGCAAACGAGCATCATAATGTTCATAAAGAGCCGACTGTGAGAAGATAGGATCTTCATTCGTGTCACCGATGATAAATCATTAGCATGGTTCAAATTTTGAATTTTATCACGCATTACGTATGCATTGTCACCGCTATCCAGGTAAGAATAATCTAAATTTTTGTTGGGATCTGAATAATCTTGTTTTGGCGGTGTTAGAATATTCAATATTTGTTTTTTGGAAGACCAGATTTCCACTCCTATCATCATAAATAAGCAGATCCAGAATATTCTCACAAGCATCATTTCTCCCATAGGAATTTCCACCAACAGAGTATGAATGCTAAGAGTATTGGCACGGAAATATAAAATAGTCAAAACAGCAACAGACGTCAAGATATAATTCATGGCACGATATTTATACTCTCCAGAAATATTCTTCAAACAAATAATTGTGAGGCAGAAGAGAGCTGAAAATTAAATAAGAAATAATTAATAATGGTTTATGTATTTATATCGTCTTAAGAAAAAGAAATTCATATTAAACCGTTACCGCCGATAAGAATGCCAGAAATATGGTTGTATAAATATCAATATGTGGACTAAGCAGAAGAGTCTGAGTGAGACAATTAGGGTTGCCTCTGTCAAACTCAACTGCTTGATCCACCATATTGATATTTATCATCCACTTGTCCGGTCTTAAATAACGGTGATGTCAATTAAACAGGTTCAACTGTATTTATCAAATCATGGTAATTTCTTAAAATTCAACAATGTTTCCAGTGTAATGAATAATATTTCTCAATGTTAGGAAAAAATATATGTTTACCCAAGTGTGTCAAAATTGAAAGATGCATTTTGTGTTCGTCTTCATTAAACCAGTCTCCGACATCTGGTAAAAATGCCCACTTATCTCCTGTTTGATTTAATGTTCTCAAGCCTCGGTGCAATATTAAAACGCCGACCCATTGAGGCAAGAGCCACCTCCCGATGGATTCCATTTTCAGCAATAAATCCTGCTTGTCCTGCGTTTCTGTGGCACATTCCCTTCTCTTTTCGAAATAATCCAGCAATACTTTACCAGTATAAGCCAATATGAAGCACATGATTGTCATCCAAAAGTAATACCAAGTTTGGTGTTCTTCTTCCACAAAACTCGAACCTCCGTAAGTCAATGCGTGAATAAATGTACCACCGAGAAGAACAGTATTCATACTGCCTAATCCATAAGGTATATTAACCGAATTGATATATTTGACTATATTCTTAATCAATATTATATTAGAAACTATCACAGACGATATACAGGTAACTGCGAGAAGACTAAAGGCATTGTTTTTACATAACGCACTCTCAGTTTGTGTAACTCCGCAAGACATTTTAAAAAGAGCAAAACACATCAGCCCTATTATAGAAATGACACAAATTTTTCTTAAAAGACTGCTCTTATATCTACTTCTATATTTATCCACCGTCAAATCACCATCTTTCATATGATACGTGAATATAACCAATAATATTTGAGTGAGGAATGTCTAAAAATAAAGAAAACCTTTACAATTCACCGATAAACTATTAAATTTTAATCTTACCAATGCCATTGTGAATACCGCCAGAATAATTGAAAACATATCGAATTCAACAGCGGATTTTGTTAAATAATTCGACATTTCATTCATCGCACTCATATACAATTTGGCTGCAATTTTCGCCGATGATATAGAGTTTTTATTCGTTATCCAGTCTTTGTGATGATTTACGGCAGTCAAAAAAAGCTTATAACATTCTGAAATAATCATTTAATATAATTAATTTATACTTCTCCATATAGCAAAAAAAAAAATTGTACCTTTTTCTTTTAAAACATCTATGCCGAAATTTTTCTGAAATGCGTCTACATTCATTTTCGCATTATAATAAAGTGTGTAGAGAGCTTTATCTGTTGCCAAATTTCCATTTTTATCATCAATCAAAACCTTAAATACATGTAAGATGCTTTTAAAAATGTATTTCAATAATTTTTAGTAAATTTTTATACCTGGGGTAAAATTTTAGCTGTACTTCCTTTGGGAAATGGAATGTTTAGTAAATAGCTGACTGTATTAGAAATATCAATTTGGTTCACATCTGCTGGAAATCTATGGAAGATAATTTTATGAATATGTATATTATTTTATTAAATGGAAATTTGATTTTTCGTACGATTCAAAACATCCTTTTTTCTGAGTTATTAAAAAGGGTACAGTGACTTCGCTGTATGTGGCTCCTCCGTGACTTCCGGAATCTCTCATCCCGTGATCTCCGCATAAAATAAGCACAGTCTCTTCTTCCTAAAAGAAAGATTCGATTATAATTGAATATTATCAATATTAATAGATTTCATACACACCCAATTAGCGGTTGCATCCATTATATGTTTGACAATATCGTCCATTTCTTTCATTTTAGGTTTAACTTTAGGACTAGCGGGACCTTCCAAATGTCCGATATGATCGAGACCAAGATAATGTAGAATCATCATGTCCCAATCGGGAGATGACGATTTAGGAAGTTCCTTAGGAAGATGTCTCGTGACATTATTGTCTACCTGAAAATTACAATTCAATTAATACTATCCGTAAATAAAATATAAATAAAAATTATTTACCTCAGTGTAATCTGAAACGTAAAAAGATATAGTTCCATCACTGCGATTGAATGTATCGGGAAATAATCTGATCCATGTGTCGTCTCCATAAAAAGTCATCAGTTTTCCATTCAATTTGGCCTGGTGTACGAAATTATCTTCGGTGATGGCAAACTCTCCGAAATTCAAAGCGCAATCAATAAAATTTGACACCGTTCCTGTTGTCATCGCCTACAATTTGATTATTTATTACAATAAGCCGTTGAAAAATGACCACATGTAAAAAGCGGGGTTTTAGTGGAAAAATATTTAAACATAACTGCCGATTATAAAATGAGGACTGCAACATAACATTCACAAAATACAAATATTAATGAAATGACACTTGCGAATAAATCTCTCCAAAAATTCATCGTCCTCCTCCAAATAGCTTTACCGCTCTTCAAGTACGTGGACTGAATTGATGGAATAAAATTGAAATTCATGAAAAGTAGTACATGTGTTACGGTTAATTTAATCCAAGTGCAACGCTCGAATACTTTCACTGTTTAAATAATTGTTGCAGAAACCACTTTATTATGAAAGAGACTCTTCGATAATCAGCTATTTTATTATTAATTATTTTTCAATTTGTTTACAGTAGGATCTCGATAATTCCGTTTTTCAATTTAAAATACTTTTTTAGACTTGACAGATGGAAGTTGATTCATATTCAAAATACTGTGTAATAAGCTTCGGCAATCTGAACAGGATATAAATTTTGGGTGTTCGGATTACCGTGGTCCTACTGTAATTATTTTTCAATAAGATAACGATTGCTTATTTGGATTTATATTGACAAAAAAGCACGGATTAAAAAAAAAATTAATAATGTTAAATTTAGAATAATTAAATATTATATAGAATTACCTTAACTCTTGGCATTGTGACTGTGGGCGGTTCAGCTTGTGCTTTGTATAAACAAGCATTGCCTCGCTGAATCAAACTGTGAGTGTACGGCATATAATCCGGAGATACAAAATCATATCGCAGAGCATCAATAACCATTATTACAACTCGTACTCTTTCACTCTTATACAGTGCTTTTCCATTTAATCTGTAACAATCGATCGAACAGTTATTAAAAAATTTAAAAATATATTATGAGAGTAAACTCACGGAATATCATCAATATGTGTCGGAAGATCGTCCCAACTGGCTTCGCTCCCACCGTGATATTTTAAAGGGAAGAATCCGTATAGGAAGAGGTAAAATGCTGCATATGCGAAACATAAAAGGAAGAAGGATATCCATTGGTGATTGAGAATCGGTGGCATTTTAAAAAACGCCCACCGATTATTATTTATTCACTGCAAATCAAAATAAACTATTTAACTACACTGTCGACCAAACTACTTCAAATAACCGAAGCGACTGATTACGAACTTTACATTTGCTCCTATCACCGTTCACACGTTATCAATAGAGGAGGGATACAGATAATTGCGAATCAATCAACTGAACGATTTCCCACTATGGCACTTTTTAAACGCGTATTTGTTACAATAAAAATGTTATTTTCTTGCCTATTTTTGCTATTTGTGATTAATTTAAACATTGTTATGTGATTTACATATCTGTTATGTTCTTGCAACTTTAGCAACTGTCAAATGACAAATGTCACTTTTATACGCGCTCTAAAATCACAGTCATTGCATTGACAAAAAATATCATTTACATATTATTTTACTGTTTGTACTAAATTACCGCAAAGAACTGTGATTGGTAAAATAAAAACATAATATTATAGTATGACCAATTAAGGCCGTTTGTGTGAATCTCTAATGTTTGAAAATTGCTCTAGTTGTATTAAAAGTCAATTTAAAAATAAATAGAAGCTTTTTATTGATTTCTTAAGATTTAAATGTATAAAAATAGCGTATAAATATTATCATGAGTTATTATTTATTCTTTGGGAGCTTCAACGGTGGGTTGAGGAGTCTCGGCTTGTTTCTTAACAGGTCCAACCTGAGAAATGGGCACAACTCTTTCGGTTCCTGGAGGAGGAAGAGCTTTCTTTGGGGAGCAAATAGTGAGGACTCCATCTGAAGAGAGGCTGCTGATCACATCAGTTGCTTGATGTCCTTCAGGCAAGATGTATTTTCTGGTAAACTGTCTGGAGATGAAGCCGTGTTCGTCCTGCTTTTCTTCGTGTTTTCCTTCAACAATTATAAAACTATCTACCGTTTTTACAGTAATCTCATTCGGCTCGAACTGCTGAACATCCAAGATAACCTGAAATCAAAAATTTAATTAAGCATCATTATAAAATGGTAGTTTTCGTGGTAGTTTACCTCAAATTTGTCTTTATCTACGTTGATTGTAGAGGCGGATTGTTGGCGGGTGATGTTGTGGGTTTTCCAAGGACGGTAGTAAGAGTTTCTAAACATGGATCCTCCACTAGGGAATGATTCCAGGGATGAAAGAAGATCATCTCGGCGAAGACCAAGGCCAAAATGTTGATCTAATAACCTTGAAGGCCTTTCACGCTCAAAGTCTTCCCACCAGTCGCGGAACATCAATGGAACTCTTGACATCTGAAATTATAATAAAAACATATTTAATTATTATGATTCGGTTGCTTATTACGACTAAGAGATCGGTAATAATTTTAATAAAATCCCGATCGATCATCTTGATCCAGGTTTACTCTGGTTTCCAGTATTGTAAGGTAAATACTGATTATTAAGTCGGTGATCTGTGTAACTAGTAATAGTTAAGATCACCAACAAACAATTAATTAAGATGTTATTATGTCTAAAAAGCTCTATTATTAGAAGCGGACTGTTCTTAATATAATCTATATATTTGTCTAAGGTGTGTTTATGTTATATGTACGAATCATTCAACCAATTTGGGCAGGTACAGTAGAAAAATAGTTCTGATTACCAAATATTTAAAATTCGATTTATACGAAGAAAGATTTCCATACTCTCGATTTATACTAAGTACAACATAAAAAACATTGAAAAAATCAATTAAAATTACCCTAGTTATATTATATTTTAGTATTAAGCAAATATTTGTATTAATTATTTCCCATTAAAAAAATAGTATTGGTGTACATGCATACGCACCAGACGCACACACCGCCTTAAATGTCAGTTCATTTGAATTCTCAATAGAGGTGTACAACACTCTTCATTACTGTGGTTAAAACAATGTTAATCACCTTGATTACAGTGTTGCTTTACTCAAACTCGTCTGCTTGTTCCGCCATCTTGATATTTATACACCAAGTTGTATGGCCTGCTAATATATCGGTGGTATTGATACTTTTGAGACAACTTTTATAACGCCAAAATGAAGCTGCAACGACACCACGAATATTTAGAAGGCTAGACATATATACATATAAAGATGGCGGACCAAATCGATGAGTTTGTCCATCACCACCGATAATGATGCCTCACAACTGAATGTATAAATATCAAGATGGTGGAAATATCCGTAAAGTCTGAGTGAAGAGATGATTGACGTCCTGATCACTTGTCGGGCCTTCTAATAACTCGGTGATGACGGTTTGGCAGTGTTGCCAATGTGTCAAACTCATCTATTGGTCCGGCATCTTGATATTTATACATTAAAAGGAATTAACCTCAATGCCTCTCCCCCATAAAAGCGCACGTGTTGCTTGTTTACAGCTACTCTACGTACCTATTAGTAGTTGTCGAATAAAATAAACACTCAGAAAAGGAAAACCACCGTCTTGCGACACAAGCCCAAATAATAATTTGAAGCACAGCAATATTTGTAAATTCAAGTAGGCTATTTTGTTCGGTTTTTGCGCAATGTTAGAAAAGGGTTAACTACGCACAATCATCGTGCGTGGAAAGTTGAATTAATGACAAATCATTATACAAGCATAAGATATTTCGGCAGTTTGTGATCAGCCTTCAAGCAGGCAAAAGCCTCCGCATCTCATCGCAGATAAATGCTATAAAAATTTAACATTAAAATGATTTTCAAATTAATACTGGCAATAGTCGCCATCGTCATCCTGAGAATATTAATTAGCTGGGCTGGATATTGGGGGAAGTTGATCAAAATACCGGGAAATGTGGGATTACCCATCGTGGGTAACATACAATTACCCGGATCTAATTCAACAGGTAACAATTAAATAACAAACAATAAAAAACACACGCATTAATTAATTGTGTACAGATTTTTTCAAGTTTTTGTTGAAAAGTTGGGAGGGTGCGAATTTCGGCACTTTCAAATATATAGTCGGAAATAAAGCTTTCGTATTCCTCACCGATCCGGATTCTGTTAAGGTATAAATTAATAATTATTAGACTATGAATTTATTTTAATTAATTATTAAATGTATATTTGCAGTCTTTATTGTTGTGGAAAAGTGTGACTGAACCATTGAGAAGCGAAGAATTTCACAGAACAAACAGCTTGCTCGACTTGCAACCGGGATTAACAGGTTTTTTTAATTGTTTTTTTTTTATTTATTAAATTATTATGTGGTTTTAATATATATTTTAAAGCACGAAGCAGTAGAGCTCTTATTTCACCGGTGTTCAATGATGAAGGTGTTAAAAAGTTTTTGTCCATTTCCAATAAAGCCACCGATGATTTCATAAAAAATGTGGACAAATCTGTGGATATGCAAAAACACGCGATCGATTTATCATTTGATATTTTTTGCGGTGAGATAAATTTAAATAATATGCAGCTTTCTTTTTTTTGGGACGGCAGTTTCACCGTTTTTTTGATTTTTTTTTCAACGCAGAATTCTTTATGGGGATCAAAACAGACGACGAGGATTTAAAAATGAGAAGTCCGAAAATAATACGCAACCTTTTGAGGTGAGTTTTTTTTTAATGTTTTGTTTATAGTGTATTCTTTTATTTTTTGTTATGAATTTAAGATTGGAGGAAATCTCTCGTCATAGATCAACGTCCATTATTCACGGTTTTGAAATATTGCATGAAATAACACCGCTTTTTAAAGAGGAACAGAAGTGCGTGTCGGAAATACACGAATTCTGTGAAGAAGTTATTAAATTGAGGAAATATGCGTTAGGCGATAAATTGCAAGAGTATTTCAATGGTGTTATTGATAATAAAAAAAATAATGTACATTCTGTTTTGGATGTTTTGTTATATCACAAGACCGAACAAGGCTTACCATTATCATCGGCCATTGTTAAGAGTGAATTGATCAACGCCATGTTCTTTGTGAGTATTTTTTATAAATGATCCTAAAATATTAAGCATTAGGAAATTTACTATATAAAAACGACAATCCGAATTATAATGAGATTATTATGTTTTTCTTATTGCGTCATGAAATCGAGTCTAGTTTAGGCTTTCTTTGTAAATATTGTGGCTCCAATAACGTTATAGTTATGATAAATTACCACTGTAGTTAATTTAATGATTAGAATTTTATTATATTACCAATAACAACCGTTTGCGGTAAATGCATTTGCCTTTTAACGTGTCTAAATAATGACATTTTTCATATATAAATCCATTGATAAAGTAGTTTTAAATAATCAAACTTTCAGACAAAGGCCAATTAACTTTTAAAAAACGGCTGTGATTAGTATAATCGCAATAATATAATACGACTTTAGCAAAAATATATATTTTAAATTACTTTATTAAGTATAATATGTGAAATTTACTTTACACAATAATAATACAGTATGGTCTCGATATTTCGACAACCAATTGTAGGATTAGCGAAAATTTCCGAATTATTGAATTTACAAGTATTACAATGAAAAACACTTATTAAAAAATCATTATTGTGGTCTATTTTTACGCTATGTATGTATGCATGTTGTCAAATATTTTACCCATATTAGAATTAGCATAGGGTGGGAGGGGGTTTATGTACTAAAAGGCGCATCTGATATCGAACTAAGAAAAACAATATACCAATACTAACATGCTCTAGTCTATTCGTACACACACGACTCACTGACACACTCTCGTATTGAATACACCCCTAAAAACACCTTGATTCAAGTGCCAATAGGTTTGTTTTAAGTTGGAACATGTTAGTCTTAAAAAAATAGCTTTATCCGTTAGAAATTAATTCATACATTTAGTATTACATAAATAACTATAATATTACGAGAATAGGTTTGATTTAGGTAAGAATGGTGAATTTTTAGCTGCACTTGAAGGCAGAAAAACCGCCTTCTGTATGATGAGTGTTGCCATATAACAAAATCCTTTGCATTAAAATATAGGGAGTTGGTCCTGCTAGTTCAGCTTTAAGCTTCACTCTATACTGCATCGCTTCACATCCAGAAATTCAAGAGAAAGTACTCCAAGAACAGATAAAAGTATTTGGAAACGATAGAGAAGTGTGCCTGTCAGATTTAAAGGCCATGAAATACTTGGAGAAGGTAATCGAGGAAACTTTAAGGCTTTATGCTCCAATGCCGTTCGTCGGCCGTCATCTTGTCAACGATATCAAAACACCAGGTAATAATTAACAAGTCATTCATAATCATAGATATAAACATTAGATATCGCATTGCATATAAATAATTCGTGTAAACCTGTGTATTGTTGCACTCTTCTCTTCTATTCGATAAAGGCATAAGTGTGTCTCCCTCACTTAGCACACTTATAGTGACCACTGAGAGTGGTTGTGACAATACTTTAAACATGTTAAAGAAGTAGTGTTTGGTAAAAAGTGAGCCTAGATGTATTTGAGTGTATGTTTGAGTCCATATGACATGTAGTAACAATGCATTTACCCATTTTACTGTGAAATATAACTGAAGACATGAAGAGAGATGTTTACAGTATAATGTTTGACAGGTAACTCATGTTTTTGGCCACTTGAACTAACCACGCATTTAGCCACTCGTGCGATATGTTATGTTTATATCTATGATTACAATGGGACAACCCGATAAAGTAATGGATTCTTAGGCATACGTAAATACGACAGTTGAGTTACTTATGATGGGTTTTTTGTTAGTTAATGCCTCGTCTGAGCATTAATTAACAACAAACTAATCAAAAGTACAGCAAATCAAGTCTATTATCGTCTTTACGGTGTACGTTTACTAGGAATCCCGAGCTTAACACCTATACATAATATTAGCAGGCCTTACAACTGCATGTTTAAATATTAATATGGCAGACCTAACCTAACCTAACCACTCATTTATAATATAATCAACAGACGGTGTCCAAATACCTGCCGGTACTAATGTGATTGCTTTCCTCTACGCTTTGGGCAGGAATCCAAAATGCAACAAAAATCCGCAAATATTCGACCCCGAGAGAAACAACACTGGTTGTTTATCATTCGGCATCGGGCCGAGAAACTGCTTAGGTATGATAATAAATGACACATAAGTGGAGGCACACACGTGATTATAACTCTACTATTTGCAGGGCACGACATGGCGATGACGATGATGAAGTCTATCGTTTCAAGAGTGGTCAAATCTTGCGAACTGACATTGGAAGAGAATAATACTTTGGACCTGGAAGCTGGTTCGTTTTTGAGATCCAACAATGGCATTCGCATCAAATTGCGCAATCGCCGACAGTGAAAGTATAATAGTATAATTTTTACAACAAAAAAAAAATACACATGAAAGAGAGTGAGAGAAATCAAAATAGAACCGGTTGTTTGCGGTCCTAGCCTCTAATATATAATATTATAAATATGATTTCTACAAATATTATTTGTGTTTTATTTACCCATTTTATACCCAACAACTTATTATTAATTGCACTTCAAATATTTACACTGAAGAATTAGAATAATGTATGTTATATATTGAAACATTCAAAATTGGACTGAATCATTTTGGCGCGAGATTTAGAATTTACGACACATAACTTCTCATTCTTTTAGTCATTTTTATAGCTAAGTTTATCTGGTAATGTGTAGATATCCTCATTGTACTAATGATCATTATCAACAGAAAAGTTACTGTTCATCATATTTTGTCACAATACGCACATTCTCACATATTTAATTTTAATTTATTTTAATAGTAAAGCATGAACCATCATCACCTTGCCATTACAGGAAAAACCTAATGCGGTTCGGCAATGATGGACATTTGTCAGAATTGTAGAAGATACAATATAAAATAAACTTAAATATATAACTAATACAACGTATAATAAAAAATAAAAAATATCAATTAATGAACATCACGAATGCTTGATGTAAAGGAATTCTTTCATACTTCTCATGAATGCACAGTAGGGCATAATAAATATGTCATTTTCCACCCCACTGGCATTCCGTTCTATAGATCTGGTTAATGGGGAGTGACGGAGTATGTTAGTATGAATCCTAGGGGTTGCAAACAAGGAGTGAGAGCGACAGCGCATATAATTCTAGGGAACAAACAATTGTATTAAAAACATATGTATCCATCCTCTTTAACTCGAAAACAGTGGGGTTTATCAAAAATATTTTTAAACAAAATTTGTCACAAATTTGATGATCTACAATGTTTATTTAGATGTCAACATCGTTGGAGCCATATATAACAAGATAATCTTAAAAAACTGATTTTTGTGACCTTTGACCTTGAATAATTTCCAAACCCTTCACCTGTTTTCGATTTTTTAGAACACTTAAATAAAGGTGGATGCAAAAATTACAGCTTCTAGGCTCAAATTCCGAGAGGTAACTCTAATTTGACTAGGCTAAGTCTAACTTCGTGTGGAATCAAATCTGAAGCGAAAATGGCTACAATAATATATTTTGTACAATACAAATAAATCTTACAATGAGTGTTAAAAAAGTCTATTCCACAGTAAAGTAATTTTGTAGAGTAAATGTCTAATTATAGAACTATACAACAAAATAAATGACTTTGGTAAGTCACATGTCTAAAATCTAAAAAAAAGTGTAATTTGATGGCAAAATTAATCACAATTGATTTATTAGCCTACAAATTGTAGATGAAGGTTGTGGGTTCGAAATTTGATGCAACAATAAAAAGGAAAATGTGTTTAAAATTATATTTTTAGATCGACGTATTTGGCAATCGTCCAAAATACACACTTTTAGCGAGGATTATGAGTCATGGATTCACAGGTATGCATCTATTTTAAAACACACATTAATTATAATAACCAATCTTTGTTTATTTTGTTTTTAGAGCAAATGGAAAACCAATAAAAAAAACTTTAAAAAAAGTAAAAGTTCCCTACATTATATTGTTTTATTATTTGACTTTAATCTCTGATATTTACATAATCTAAAATATTATTAACAATATATGATTTTATTATATTTGAAGAGCAAATGCCACATTCAATAGATGATTTTGGTCTCATCTTATGTTACGACATCACCAATCACAACCGTTTGCCTTAAGTAATCTTGCCCATGAGCATGACAGAAGTTTTTGTGAGGTTTCCAAAGAAGTCCATCGAGCATTGCGCAAGTTCCCTACATTATATTATTTGACACTTTAATTATTTATTTAATACCCTGATATTTATATAATCTAATCACAGCCGTTTTCGTTTTAAAGTTTGAAATGTGCACTTCGAACATTTGATTTTTAGCCTTTATTCGCGTAGATTTATTTATGATCATCTGATATTTGGCATTTGGAAAAATGTATTATCTGTATTCATTGAAATATATTTCAAATAAAAAAAAACATTTTTATACAAATCAACGACCGATGAAGACACGCGCATGCCATTTAGATATTTTGCTTTTGTTATGGAATAACCCCGAATATTAATAAATATTATGCTCACTTTGTTTTTGGTGTGAAGTGTTGTTGTTTTGGGACTAGAATCCAGAATGTGGAGTTGTCGTCGTGGACTACAGTTTATATACGGAGTTACACACTCATCCACTTGGCAACCATTCCAGAAATCATTCAAGAATTTTCCAATTGAATAATTGAATCTGTTTAAATTTAGCACCGTGATGAGTTTTCTTTAAATAGATTCAAAAATGTCACATACCGATTATAAATGGGCGATTTTAACATAATAAAAGCTTATATGGCATAATAATAAATGTGTACATTGAATGAAATTTAAAACTATATGTCATAGGTTGAACCGATACCGTCGATTTATTAGCAGGCCATACAACTGGATGTATAAATATCAAGATGGCGGACCAAGCAGATGAGTTTGACTGAGGCAGCACTGTAATCAAGGTGATTAACAATGTTTAAACAACAGTAATGAAGAGCGATGTACACCTCTAATATGTAAACAATAATAGTGTTGTCAGACTCATCTGTTTGATCCGCCATATTGATATTTATACATTCAGTTGTACTGCTTTATAGCCTTAATATCGGTGGTATCGATGAGGCTTCATTTTGGCGTTATAAAATTATTCTCAAAAGTCTTATAAAATCACATCAATACCACCGATATATTAGCAGGCCATACAACTTGGTGTATATATATCAAGATGGCGGACCAAGCGGATGAGTTTGACTGAGGCAACACTGTAATTAAGGTGATTAACAATGTTTAAACCACAATAATGTGCAACTCTAATAGGAATTCACACTAATTGACATTTACAGTGTGTGCGTGTGGTGCGTATGCATGTTTACCAATACTACCAAGCTCTAGTCTATTCCTATACGTACCAATACTATTAAGCTCTAGCAAGACTCACTAACATACTCTCTTTACACTATTAAATATTGAATACAGCCATTAGTACGCCTAAACAATTAGTGTTGCCACACTCAGACACGTATACCTGGCCCGCCATCTTGATATTTATACATCCAATTGTATGGCCTGCTAATGTATCGGTGGTATCGATACAGCTATATAATTTTGGCCAAAAATATTTTCAAATAGACAACGTCTTCCATTCAATATTAGTGAAATTTATTTTTAAGGTCATAATATTGTGCGTAAGTACAACTATTGAGAAATTATTTCTTCACATTTCTAAGGCGACTACGATTTCCTAACATCAATCAAAATCAACAATGGAAAGAATATTAGATGAATGCCGTGAATTGCGTAATTTTTAAATTAGTCTATAGTAAACGAATTATTAAGGGAGACTTAATTATTTTATTTACATATATTTGTAAATTTGCTGTTCCCTAATCATAGATTTGTGATTGTCTATGGTCGACCCACTTAGACGAGAAACATGTATTCTATTTATATACAAATATTACATCAAATCCATTAACAACGTATCGAATATCACTGAATATTTTCAATTAAGCAAATCAAATAATCCACACACTTCATATAAATAATCTGAATGAGTTAAAATATATAAAATGGTGAATTTAATGCCGTATAAGGGGGCGGAAGTGTAAAAATCGGTTTCAATTGTTAACCTGGCCGCACACGTACAATCAAATTAATTAATTGATTACAATTAACGCTTATAAAGACAGTATTTATAAGGAAATTTGAAATTTTACGGCCCCTTTCACAAAAATATCTCATGATAATTAATAATCAAATTCAAAATGAGTATATTTTTTGGTAAAATTTACTGATATTTATAATTCGGATTGTCATGTATCACCTCAGATTGAATATTCCAGATAAAACCCTGCGAAAGTCTCTGATTGGTCGTAAAGATCAAACATTTAAAAGAGTCAGGGATTTTTTAATTGAACTCTATGCGGAAACGGGATGGATTTGTCTAATCTTGGCACTAATTTTGACCAATAAGAAGCTTTCTCGGTACATCAAACTACGTGATTGTAACCGACATATTCGATATAATAGTGTAATGTGAGTGTGTGCGTGCGGTGCGTATGCGTGTACAACAATACTACCAAGCTCTAGTCTATTTGTACACACACAACTCACTAAACACACTCTTATTACATAAACATTATTCTAATAATACTATTGTAGTGTTGCCAATGTAAATATTATTACTATGTATATATTTACGCTTTTTTTTGTTAAGCAACGATGAATTCTGGGGATTTAATTTTTATAATCACGATTGTGTGAATAAAAATCGCGTGCATTGGATTATTATTATTCAACAAGTAGGAAAACTCTTTTCCAATAAAAATTGTTGGCGTTGTTACAAACTTGTGCAATACAAATAATGTGTAGATTATGTATGTGATTATAACAAATTAAAAAGGTAGTATCGGAAAATGCAAATGAAATAAATCAGGAAATGCGTGTTTTAATACAAACGGGGAAGTTATACTTATTATTAAATATGATTGATTGTACAATCATATTTAAATTGTATTTTCAGACATTTTACTGGCCAATAACCTTAAATAAATAATACAAAATAATGTCAGAAAAAAATAATTGAAGAAGAACAAATATTACCCTATTTCTAAGAAAAATGATCACCTCGATAATTAATACTGAGCGTGACGTCAATGCCCGTATTTTTTACATCGAGTTTCCTCTTAAAACAATTAAGCAACGCTTTTTTTAAGAATTTTATTGATTTATTATAAAAAGCTTTTCGAATAAATCTTATAGCCATATTAAAAAATATATTAAATTTAAGTTATGTAGTAGAATTTAATAACCAATTTATAATTATCGTAATATATTTTTTTAAATAAAAGTAAAGCGCCATCTGTGTATTATGTCACAAAGCTTTTTCAGAGTATTCTAAAAACTTCTCGCATATTTCAACAGGGCATTTAATTTAATTTAATCAATATTTGTGGAAAGTACGATTTTTTTATTATTCACAAAAGGATTTACTAATAACTTGTAATAATATGTATTCAGTCGAAGCGGGGTCGCAATATTTGTTTAAATTAGTACCGATTCAAAATAAAGGTGTCCTGTTCCATAAAGAGGTTAATGCATCATTCGGACAGTCATGTTAAATATTGGATAATGAAAGTGATGTTTGCCTTTACAATAAACTTATTTAATATGCATTGAAGGTGTTTGCCCAATGGAGGGTCAATAAACACCCGATGGTAATTTAATAAAGTAATTTTATATGATAATACTGTGAGAAATGCATCAGGATCTGCGTGTTTGCCGAGAGGCTGTATTTGATTTGATGATGAGTGAACCTTGAACAAGTCATTGCACTTTGCAATATTTATAAATAATTCAGCGAGTGGCAACACCGAGCGTTAATTTATTTATTTGGAGTGTTGTGTAACTGTGTAGAAATAACGTGGTATTTAAGGATATAAAGGGGGTTGGATGGTACAAGGGTTGAAGGGTGCCATTAATCAGCTAAGAACGATTATTCAAGTTGCGGATCCTCGTTACTGAGTGGTTCCTTCCAACATATCGATTGCCAATACATATTTAACTATGTACTTACATTATCTTAGTTATATTAGGTATACCCTCGTCTACTAATGGGGAGATCATTATGATTTATTCACGATTTTTGTAGATGAATATCATTGATCACCGCGCTTAAAGCCACCCCCACTGTTCATCTACAATAATCCAGAATAGTTATTTATTTTATTTTATATAATCAATCATAACAGTATAGCATGAACCATCATCGCCTTGCCATTACAGGAAAAACCTAATGTGGTTTGGCAATTATGGACATTTCTCAGAATTATAGAAGTAAGAATATAAAAAATACAACATATTATAAAAAATATCAAGTAATGAACATCACGAATGTTTAAGGTTAAGGAAATCTTTCATACTTCTCATGAATGCAGAGTAGGACATGATAAATATGTCATTTTCCGCCCTACTGGCATTCCATTCTATAGATCTGGTTAAAGGGGAGTGATTGCAAACTTGCTAGGGGTTGCAAACAAGGAGTGAGAGCGACAGCGCGTATAATTCTCGGGAACAAACAAACTAAGTATATCTGGGATTGATAACTGTCCTATCCTAGTTATAATAAAATAATGACGTAATGAGGGGGCTGCAGGGGGTGCATTTGCCCTGGGTGGCACAATTATGTGGGGGCGGCAAGGAAAAACTTTCTTCATTCAGTTTGTGATTACCATCAATTTTCGAGATGAAATCATATGGTTTTCTTTACATATTTTATAAAAATTTGGAGTGTGTCTAGTATAGTTCTAATTCAGGGTGTTAAATATGTACATATATGAGGGTCTGAGTGGAATAAGGGCGTATATTGATTTCAAAATAAACATATATATTATTTTAGGTAACACATAAATAAATGCTTTAAATACAATTATATTTAAAAAAATATTACATAGATCTTAAGATTATTTAGAAAAGTAATTTTATGGATTAAGGGCGTATACCCTTATCCGCCATTATTCCATCCAGACCCTTATATATATTTAACAATTATAATATATACAATGGATCTCAATGAATCTTTTTTTATGATGAATTATTATTGTCTTTGATAACAGGTAAATTTCCAGAACAGAATATCTAAAGATGAGAACCAAGGTGATTTTATGGAATAAGGGCGCATTGAATTATACGCCCTTACTCCATCCAGCCCGTTATATGTATATTTAACAATTATAATAGAGTACAATGAATATTTCTATTATATATTATAAAGCTTTGCATGTAAAGCATCTAACGATGATATTCAAGGTTATTTTATGGAATAATGGCGTATTGCATTATACGCCCTTATTACTCCCAAACCCCTCAATTCAATACATGTCTGTTATATTAAGTATTGCAATAAAAATGGATGATTATCTTACGATAGATAAAAATAAAAGTGGTGGTGACAAATTCAGGGTTGGCGCTGAATAGTGTGACCATAATGTAAATAAATAATTAAATTAATTTATTTTTTTGATAAAAAAGCCCATATTGTTGTTTAACGATAGTAATATTTATTAATTATAATAGTGTATTATTGTAGAAGGCGACCACATGAAGTTACTTCCAATTTGTTTTGGTCAGTCAAAGTGTTTCTGGCTTTGTACTCTTCTCATCATCTCTTCATTTGCATAATACATATGTATATATGTATGTATATAAGAAATATTATATACAAGTATTTACCTGACAATATGTCATATTCCTTTCCAAGTTCATTAAACTCGTGTGACAATTTTTAACACCACTTGTCGAGATTCGATGGGAGCATTCGTTATTAATATGCCATATTAGCTGTAATTTTAATATAAATAAGCTTCTGATTTAAATACAACTTGGGTTACAATTAGTTAAGATCATTAACAGTAAAACTGCATATTTAACTGTTTTTTATAGATATGTTTTAGTATTAATAGCCCGTCGATAAATTATAATGTTATAATGTTACGTGTTAAAATTATAATGTTTTATAGACATTAATTTAGTGTACAATAATAAATAAGCTTCTGATTTAAATACAACTTTGGTTACAATTAGTTAAGATCATTAACAGTAAAACTGTATATTTTTAAAACTGCTGTTTTCCCAAAGAATTCGGTAAAAATAAATTGCTTTGCTAAATTTGGCACCTAAAATGTTTCAATCCAAAGAATGCTTTCTCAACATTACATATTTTTTAATTTAATTGATTAAAATTACTCTTAAAAATATAATAATAATCTGTATTCGAGGTATCATTTAGGCTTTGTAGGTTTTTGATTAATAATTTAATTAAAAATAATCTTGTATTGTATGAATTAATAATTTAGTTTGTATTATATTTTTGAAACAACAAATAAATCAATCGAAATAGAGAGAAAAACTGATGTTTATTTAATTATTGATTTAATAATTGCTTATATAAAGTCTAAGAGGTGCATTGACGTCACACCTTTGAGTAATGGGTCTGAAAAAAAGTTATTTTTTAAATACAACAAAGTATTCATAATATTGTAATTCAAATAAATGTTTTGGAAATGTATGCCCAAACTAAATAATATTAATAATATGGCTACATAAATCTAGAAATACTTAATAATAGGCTATTTTTTATATTTATTTTCAATTTTAGAGCACTGCACGGAATATATAATTTACAATATCAAATTTATTCAGTGATTATTAATAATACATGGTGATCTATGACTTAATAAATAAAATACAATAATCATATATTATACTAAATAAAAATTAACCCATGCATTGCTAGTCCATGACAAAACCGGTTTTCTGTTGTTTTGAAGCACTGCAACGATTATCTTAATAATTGTATTATTTTAATTGAATTCTCTGATATTATAAAATAGTTAAGAATTTAAAGGTGATTGAGATAATTAAGGTGCAAATCGTTTAAACTACATCCATTTTATTTCGGATAAATATGGATCGTCAAGAAATTATTATTATAAACTGAAAGAAAAATGCAGACAAGCTCGTTTTCAAAATATTCTAACACCTTTTCAAATATATCGGAGGCGCCTGGCAGTGCATAAACCCCCTCTCACAAGAACCCATCTCTAATATCGAAAACATATTTGACAATGCACCACATTAATTATTTTTCCCACCGTTCATTTTAATATTTCTTCTTTTATTACTTGGCGAACCAAGTTGACGAGTCTGACTGAGATGTAATAGTGTAATAAGAGTAGTGTTTGTACAAATAGACTAGAGCTTGATAGACCTTATTTGTGTACACGCATACGCACCGCACGCACATGCATTTAATTGTAAATAAGTCATTAACTTTGGAGCTTAACCAACACCACCGATATTAGCAGGCCATACAAATGGGTTTGACAGAGGCAACAATTGTCTCACTCAATCTTGAATACTTGATCCGCCATCTTGATATTTATACATGTAGTTGTATGGCCTGGTAATATTATGTATAGGTGTTAAGCTTTAGATTCCTAGTAAACGTACACCGTAAAGACGATAATAGAGTTGCTTTGCTGTACTTTTGATCGGTTTTAGTTAGTTAGTGCCTCGCCCGAGGCTCAGACGAGGCATTAACTAACAAAAAAACGATTATAAATGTTGCTAAATAACTCTACTATCGTAATTATGGTGACGTATGCTTGGGAATCCATTACTTTATTGGGTTATCCCATTTTTTATTGTATTGTAATCATAGATATAAACATAAGAAATCGCACGAGTGGCTAAATGCGTGGTTATTTCAAGTGGTCAAAACCATGAGTTACCTGGCAAACATTATAGTGTAAACATGTCTCTTCATATCTTCAGTTATATTTCACAGTAAAATGGGTAAATGCATTGTTACTACATGTCATATGGACTCAAATACATCTAGGCTCAGTTTTTACTAAACACTACTACTTTAACATGTTTAAAGTATTGTCACAACCACTCTCAGAGGTCACTAGAAATGTGTTGAGTGAGAGAGACACACTTATGTATTTACAATGCGATATTCAATGTTTATATCTACGATTGTAATGTATTTAGTAGTCGTAATTACATGGTGAAATAAGATGGCGCGCGCGATATGATGGCCAGTGTGGATTCGCTGAATCTAACAGTACGTCACTATAAAGGGGGGCAATCAGGGCGATAGCGAGGATTATAGCCACGCCCCTCGGCTGTGATTGGCGCGGCAAGAAGGAGCGGCGGGGAGGGGCCGGGAGGGGCGCGGAGGGGCGGGGCTCGCACAGGGAGACGCCGGCAGCGCGGGGCAGTAGCGAGTGAGACGGCGGCGTGTGTGTTACAGTGAGACGAGCAGCCGGCAAGATTCGTGTCAAGAACAGAGACCCTGTGCCTGTCTACACCATGGACAGGGACAATGACATACCGCCAGACAGCCCGATGGTCAGTGCTTTACTAATTACTAATCACTAATTAACAATAACTCACCTGACAATCTTACAATAAACACTTGTTTGCAAACACACCTCTTATCACAACACCATGCTTCCCCGTCATAATAAACACTACAACTAAATCACATTCAAATATAGAACAACGGAATCATCAGTGTTGCCATTCATAAAAACGCACCCAAACTTAATTAATAGAATATTTTTCGTTTATTAGTACAAAATATGTTATCATATTTTTAAATGGATTTTCCTTACTCTCTCATGTAAATAATCTAATTTCACAATCTTGTTGTTTGTTAAGTAAATTTCGAAACTTTCCAAAGACCGTGATTAGTCACTTTACAGTACTTATAATATAATAATATTGTGACACAAATATGTTTATATTATAGTTTAAAAAACCTCATAATCTATGTGTACTTCTTACACTATGAGGTTGACCCGGTCAGTTGCGGCTTAGTTAGTTCAAATGAATATATGTATTAGAAACAAATAGACTCTTGGACCCTTTTTCCATATATATACCTATATTTTTTATTTGAGCACTAACGATTTTTAACTTTTATCACTGTAGTTTATTTAATTCATTGAATTGAAAAAAGTTTAAATGTTCTTTTTATTTCCAGTGTTTGTAGAGTAAATACGAAATAAGTTACGAATAAATACGTTTGTGTTGTGTTGGAAATCTATAATAAATCTATATACAAACCTATTAAATAAATTTTATGTTATATGCAAACCTAGTCCAAGTGGATGTAATTAAATGCTTTGACGTATTTTTATCTTTGTAGCGATTATTTTGATTATTGTATTATTTTATTTCAACACACAAAACATTATCTAATTATATTCATAAGGAAAACTATAAAGTTGAATGCAAAATTAAAAATTAGTAATTTTTATTATGTCTGAAAATTCAACTACCGAATAATACAACAATTTATGTAATAAAGATGTAAGCCGTGCAGTGCTCTATGAACACCCTTTTCAATTATCATAAATATTATATTCATGGGAAAAACTATAGAGTCGAATGCAAATTTCTAAAATAGTAATAATATTATTGTTTTGTTAATATCCGAATAATAAATATGTAAGCCGCGCAGTGCTCTACAATTGTGATAATTTGAACACCCTTTTCGGTTATCATAATTCAAATAAAATTATACATTTTAACCGAATGATAAAGCAATATTTAAAAATAATAGCTGACAAGTGCTCTACAATTTTCAGCATTTAAAAAACTGTTTTTTCACCCTCACGGCCGAGGTTTGGTCATATCATAAGCCTGATTTTAGTATTGGAAGACTACACAGGTTATCTTGTATTATACGATGTTGTGTTTTATGTAGTAAATAAAGGCAAGCCGCGCAGTGCTCTACAATTGTCAGCTATTGAAAACTTGTTTTTTCCACCCTCTTGGCAGATTGTTCTTCCATACATTAGTTGCAACAAATATCCAGCGTATAATATCGCAAGTGCAAAAAAAAGTCTTTATGGAACTGAGCCACATATTGTATGTATGAAACGTCAAAAAATGTTGCTTTTCAATCATTATTTAACCTATTACCAAGTAGACGAGTCTTAGTGTGGCAACACTGTTATTGTTTACATATATTGCTAATCCTCTGTTCATAGAGGTGTACATCGTTCTTCATTATTGTTGTTTAAACACTGTTAATCACCTTGATTACAGTCAAACTCATCCGCTTGGTCCGCACCTTGATATTTATACATGCAGTCGTATGGCCTGCTAATATATCGGTGGTATTGATACAATTAAAAAAAATGTTTTTTTTTTATTTTATCGAAATTCCATCTTTAGCAGTTTTTCTCCAATAATTGCATATAATATTTGAACAAATCGACTACAAGCCACATATTGTATGTTTGAAATGTCAAAAAAAAATGTTGATTTTCAATCATTATTTAACCTATTAAATGGGACTTTTTCGAAATAGTAAAATATTCCTATTTGACCGGCAACTAATGTAGATTCATCTATTATCTATAACACATTTTATGTCTCTGTCAATAGAAGGTAGTTAATCTTAATCTGATATATTTTATAAATAATATTCAAACGAAATGACGCATGACAGGCAGTGTTACCAGATTGAATAAGGCCTTTTTTGCACTTACGATATTACACCCTGGAGCAGTATATATGTTAATTATCCTCATGTGCTTTCTTTATATTATTATAAGTGTATTCCTGGAAGAAGATGTCACAATAACTTTTATACCTGGTATGAAACAATCGCAACGTTCCAGGCATTCATTGTTGAGGCTTATCGAAAGTGGCTTTTTATACAGTTTGGTGGTATTATAATCCGTGAAAAGTGGTATTTGAAGGTAGACAATGATAATAGCGATATGTGAAGTACTACTTACTTAGTTTGAGTGTTTCGTGATAATAGTGTAAAAGTGATATTCTTCAATGAGCACTAAAGCAATGTCTTCATGCGATGTGGGTTAAGAGCCGCCGAGCCGCCATCTTGATCACGACACTATTAATATTATCAATACTATGTGTATATGTATGTATGCGCACTTTTACTGTCATTTCTACTCATATAAGTGATACGTCTTGTTTGCCTGAAAGCCACGTCCCCGTCTCTTCAATTATATACCACATATTTCACAATAATAATTGATCCAGGTTTACTCTGATATCCTGGATTGTAACGTAAATACTGATTGTATTGTCGGTGACCTGTATAATGCTTGGGAGGCGCCTGGCAGTGCATAAACCCCTTCCCCCCACCAATCCATCGCTAATTTGACAATGCACCACATTAAAGGATTATTTTTTTAAATATATTTTTACCAATAAGAGTCGTGTTTGTACGAATATACTAGAGCTTGATAGTTCCTATTAGTGTACATACGCACCGCATGCACACATTCTTAATATAGACGTTAATCACTGATGTATGCATTTAATTGTAAATAAGTCATCGATTTTGGAGCTTAACCAACACCACCGATATTAGCAGGCAACACTAATCGTCTGCTTGGACCGCCATCTTGATATTTAAATATGCAGTTGTATGGCCTGCTAATATATATAAATATAGTTGTTAAGCTTGGGATTTCTAGTAAACGTTCACCGTAAAGAAGGTAATATAGTTGATTTCATGTACTTTTGATCGTTTTTTTGTTAATTAGTGCCTCGCCCGAGGCTCAGATGAGGCGTTAACTAACAAAAAACCGATCATAAGTGTAGCTAAGTAACTCTACTATCGAATTTACAGTGACATATGACTGGAAATCTATTATTTTACTAGTAATAGTTAAGATTTTTATTTAAGACGTTGTTGTGTCTTAAAAACCCTTTCATAAAAAGTTCTTGAAAAAAAACATTTATTTAGAAATAATCCAAACTAAAGTGACGAGGGAATTCGCAAAATTCGTACTTATGGGAAATTTTAATAAAAATCCATATGGTTTTTTTTTTCATAATCAATAAACATGAATATAACAAAATATTTTTATTTTATGCAAAATTTTATTATCTTATGTTATGAAATGATATAACCAATCACAGCCGTTTGCGGTAGGTTAGTTCACCTATACGCTTCTCTAAAGTTTGTTTATCAAAACCAATATCAATGGATTTTTTGTTGACTTTGGATACGTTACAAGGTGAACCCATTTACCGCAAACGGTTGTGATTGGTAATGTCATAAAATTAATATGCTTATTTTGGTATTTATTCTGTAAACGTAAAAATAAAAAGTAATTTTATTAAAATTAAATATTTTTTAGTTTCTTTGAGCACAGCTGTTTTATTTGATTATTAAAAAACGCTCTTTTAAATGTCAAACTTTAGACACGTTCAAATGCGAACCTATTTACTGCAAACGGTTGTGATTGGTAATGTCGTAAAATTAAATGCTCAGTTCGGTATTTATTGTATAAACATAAAAATAAAGAGTAGTTTTATTTTTAAAAAATGATATAACCAATCACAGTTGTTTTATTTGACTATTAAAAACGCTCTAGTAAAATTAATTTTAAATTTAAATGTCAAAAACTGTAGACGCGTTCAAAGGTTAAAACCCATTTCCCGCAAACGGTTGTGATTGGTTAATGTCGTAAAATTAATATGCTCATATTGGTATTTATTCTATAAACATTTTGATTATTAAAAACGCTCTGTTAAATTATTTTTTTATTTATAATATAACTTCAGACACGTTTAAAAGTGAAACCATTTACCGCAAACGGTTGTGATTGGTGATATTGTAAAATTATACACTCATTAAAAAATATAAATATATATATATATATATATATATATATATATATATATATATATATATATATATACATACATACAAGAAATGTTGAAAAATTGAATCATGTTTTTGCACTTCCGAGGTTAGGTTTGAATATAACCAATCACAGCCGTTTGCCGTAATGTATCTTGAACAAATAATAATTGTGTAATTTAAATAATTCAATGGAAAGTTGAATTTTTATGACTTGGCGATGAATAGACATATTCTTGGAATAATTTGTATTTTATTTATTTGTGATTTAATGATTGTTTGTTGAAATATCGATGGGTTTTCGATAAGAAGAATAAGGGATTTGTTGAACAAAAAATAAATGTACAGAACTTCATAACTGTACAAATGACCAGGGCCGGATTTGGAACTCGTATCGCAATATATTATTTTATTTGCATGTTTGTGAAATTGTTTTTTTTTTAAAAAACGGGGGCGCGATAATACTTGTGATAAGATTTTAATTGCAATAATAATGATTGGTTATTATCGGAAGATAAGTGATATTGTTGTAATTGCGGCCCTGTGCTGTATTTTTTGTATGTCCTTCCGCCCTTGTGGTGCTTTATGGTTGCCCTGTCCCTTTCGCTTTCCCTTTTTTTTTTTTTTTTTAATACCACATATGCTATTTTGAATGATTCTCTGGTCAAAAGGTCCAAATATATTATTCTCATTCTGTGTTTCTAAATATTATCGATCGATCGATTATTACGAAAACACTTAACCTTATCTAACGGGGAAATATTCGTAATGGTTTTCACATTTATAAACACAATGTTTTTTTTTTTTAACAAACGAGTTCGTATCATTCATTATATTCAAATATATGTTATTTAGTCAACATTATTTATTACTATTTGATTTTTTTTATAATCAATTGCACTAACTCCAAAATATTATATTCTTAGTCTCGAAAAGAAGTGACTATTGAACGCAATAAATAAAAATAACTCAATTTTTTAACAGGTTTCATAAAAATAATATTGTGTACTTTTAAGTCTGAATTAGTATTTTTTGTCCGTACTGTAAAATTTCACAAAATGGATTTACACACTGCAAAAAAGCCGACGATTTATATATTATATTATAATTATAAAATATTTCATTCATTTAATAAAGAAGTATGTATGTATGCATTCTTACTTTCCCTATTTTTATACATCAAATACGAAATAATTTGGAAAAGGCCAAAATTGATCACTAATATCACAAATCACAGCCGTTTGCATTATGTTGGATATCTAGAATATGACATTTATCTGTTTAACTAGTGCAGTTAAATATTATATATATATATATATATATATATATATATATATATATATATATATATATATGCATTATGCATTATGCATGTATGTATGAATTCTTACTTTTCCTATTTTTATACATCAAATACGAAATAATTTGGAAAAGGCCAAAATTCATCACTAATATCACAAATCACAGCCGTTTGCATTATGTTGGATATCTAGAATATGACATTTATCTGTTTAACTAGTGCAGTTAAATATTATACTTACTATAATAAAATATAGTAAATATATTTTAAACAAGCTTATTTGTTTACCCTAAAATTTATTATATTAAAATTGCCCATTTTTTTCATATGTAGTATAAGATAATAATATATATATATATAACAACCTAACGCGTTTATATGTATATGTTACATGCAAGCCAAATATAAATGCGTGTAAAGAAGTGCTTTGACGTATTCGAGCTCTGCAAAGATTTCCTTTATATTATTTTATTTCAAATCTCTGATATTTACACAAAACAATATATGTATACTTATCATACATTAATTATTATATTCATGGACAAAGTATACACGCTATTGAGTTTTAATACTGTTTTAGTTATACGTGTAGGTTTAAATTAATTAAATCGCATTTGCTGATTGATCAATATATTTTAATGATCCTGGCGTTGTTTTGGAGGGTTTCCCGGAAATTCCCCCCTGTTATAATAATACATATATTCGTCCCTCGTGTTCTCGGAATAATATGTTATATTTACACGTGTCTCAGAGACGAGTCATAAAACGATCGGTTTGTCTCGTATTCATGATGGATTTGATTTGTTCACTTTGCAGCCAGACGACATTCCCTTGATGACATTGCTTATGGACACCTCTATAATATTAACACAATCATAAACATTGAAATTACTATGTATACAGAAATGTGCCAAAGGCAGACGAATGCTGTAGTATTATACCTTGGAGTGCAATGGAGCGATATAAACAACGCTAGATTAATCACAATGACGTCAAATCTCTTCATATGAGTACATTAATAATAAAATAATAATTCGTTTGATCTTGGCACATCACACTATTTTTATAACCTAACCTGGCGTTTGCTCTAATTGGCTGCAAACAATCTACATATATTATATTCTACCTGGTTATATCGACACCGTTGATATAAGAAGGCCGAATTAGTGGATGATAGCAGACAAATTTGACAATTGTCTTACTCAGGCTCGTCTGCTTGGTCCGCCATCTTGATATTAACGGTTATATAGGTTAACTGAACGTCTGTGGCCTGCATTAGGCGCTCGGACGTCGCTGTTAAAAATGTCGTTGTTTGTTGATAAATCATTATAAGTATTGTAATAGTTAAATTCAAAAGCAACCACAACAAATATTTTTAATAATAAATTATTTGTCAATTTCCACATTTTTTCAGATAATAATAATAATATGCTGTGACGTTGTGTAACATTTTTAACTGTTCTTTCCAATGAACTTTTATCTATAGTAGCGCCATGCAATATTACGTCATACACACGAATACATGTACACGCAATAGAATTTGAATTAACGAGACGGCGAGGTGGAAGAAGCAGCGCCACTAGCGGCTGACACACGAAACCTTAGGTCCCTTTGCCTGCTATGGTCTTGACGTTACAAGTATTATTGGCATTTCTATATTATATAAGGGGATTGGTTCCTTCATTTATAATATTTATAAGGAATTTTAGACATGCTCATAGGTGAATTGATTAATCACGCAAACCCATAACCAATCACAGCCGCTTGCGGTATGTTAGTTCACACGTAATAACTATTTTTTTTAATTAAAAATGTATGTATTTGCATATTGGTAACAAATTGTCTCTGGTGCGTAAAGGCGGTAGCCGATTAGGATGTATTTTATAGCAGTGTATCTTTTTAAGATACCACAATCTACCTTTTTGGGATTGTCAGGTAGTGATGATGTAGGCAAGGTAAAGGTAGAGCACGTGCCACACCTGTCTTGTGTTATTATGACACCCTCTTTTTATACGGATTCTCCATTGCAACCCATTACATTGCGGTTCTTTCGCTTAAATTAACACTTTTCATATTATAAACAAACAATATCGCCGTAATATCAATATTACAACATGTACAGGGTTGATAAAATAATAATATATAAGTGTGTGTATGTTATATGTCTGTATGTATGACTGTGCGGATTCATCATTTAACCATCAGTGTTACCAGATGGAAGAATAATATTTTATATAATTATTTTACTACAATTAATACATATCTAAAATATCATATATTTTATAGTAGGTAATATAATAATAGATATTTAATAATCATCATCATCATAAGCACCCCAGTTCAGTGATGAACCAAGGCTTCCCGCTCCAGCATCTTCCACTTAATGCTCCTCCAGTTATTAATACCTAAACTCCTAACTACCTTATCTTAGCCTAGGTCTACCCTGCCTTCTCTTACCCACAGGCTTGCTGGATAGTATTTCCGATACTATCCCTCCTGCTCTTTAACCTAACCTAATGTTAAAGCCCTAATAAACTGCACAATAGATATTTAATAATGCACAATAAATGACCATTCTCAAAAAACAGTATTTATCGGGAGACTCGCTTTTTAAATATTGTGATGAGTGTTGTCATCATATGAAAACCGCTTTATATTATTTTATTAATAATTTTAATAAAAATATTCAAACTTCTTTCGAATGAAAAAACAAACAACTTATTATCTTCGTATTAAAAAAAGCAGAGCATCTTAACCATCTTCTATTAAAAAAACATTTTAATTGAAAATTTCAATTAACCACTGGGCCACAGAGATAAAGAGCCGCTTTGTGGCCCAGTGGTTAGTGTAACGGATTCGTGAGTGAAGACTCCCGGGTTCGATTCACGGCACCGGAGTCACTTGGTAGATCTAGCTTAGCAAACTAGATCTTAAGTACTCATTGCTGTGTGGTGGCCTGGGAAACCATCTCTACTATATTCTCCCGTAAAGGCCAAGGTGGCCTGGCCAACCCCTTATAAAGGGACTCCCGTCAATAGGGAAGGCGTCACGATATTAAAATTTCAATTAAAATTACCCTAGTAATATATATAAAGTGTGTGTATGTTATATGTCTGTATGTATTTCTGTACGGAACATTTCCTCAACGACTCAATTACGACTGGGAGATCGGGAATAATATTAATAAAATCAGGATCGATCGTCTTGATCCAGGTTTACTCTGATTCTCTGTATTGTAAGGTAAATACTGATTATTAAGTCGATGACCTGTGTAACTAGTAATAGTTAAGATCACTGACACACAACAATAATTAACACGTTGTTGTGTATTAAAGAACCTACTCAAAAATAAATAAATTACTGTCAAGAAATTTGTTTTGGGATTAAAAAAATAATTAATTGAACAGCATGAAGACGAGAATATTATATTATTAAAAAAATATTATTTTGATTGTGTTTCAGTTGATTGATTTGAACAATGGCCTCAGTTAATATATTGTTGTAATCGTTAATAATTGGTGGTTTTAATTATGACTGTCTATCAGCTGTCACTTTGCACATAGATCTTGTTTGTTATGTCCTCGTTATAAATACCATTTAATTATAATATTAGTTATTAGTTACAAATGCAATACTGATACGGGTGACCCTGTTCTTGAGGGTTGACTTCATTCTTCTTCATTTATATATATATATATATATATATATATATATATATATATATATATATATATATATATATATATATATATAATACAATTAATCAACTATCATGTGGAAAAATTACATATAAAAGGGATTATGAAAATGCATTGTATTCTGTACATTATTAATTTAAAAATGTAAATTATTAAGGCACGGAGTTTTATATGCGCGCAATTTTAAGACTCCTTTTTGAATCAATGACATTAAGTTTAATCCTCATGAGTAGTGCTTCATTTTTTTTAATAATAATTACCACCTTTGATAAAGATGTAATGAATTTGCGTATATGGGTGATTTTTCCACCAATTCTGCACGAAATTATATGTCTGAATATTAAAGAAATGGCTCAATAATCTTCATGAGTAGTGTTTTGTATTTTTTTAAGAATTACCCTTCTTTGAATAGAATGCAACGAATTTGCAAACCTAGGTGTTCCCTTTTCCACCAATTCTGCCGCATACAAGGCTTGTGTAGCAGCAATCTTATATGGAAACATAACGTCCTACACTTTATATTATTTTATATAAATTGATTAATAAGCTTGTCTCTTTTGAATAGGATGTAACGAATTTGGGCATATGAATGATTTCATTTCCACCAATTCTGTCGCCTACAGTGCTTGTGTTGTATATATGAAAACATTGCCTCCAAAACTTAATTGTACAAATTTATTTTATTTTATATAATAAATTATACTGTACATTTCTTCTATGCGTGGAATTTTAAAAATCCTTTTAAATTGATGAATGATATAAAACAAACAATCCTTATAAGCAGTGCTTTGTATTTTTTTAAGAATTATTTCCTTTGATTAGGATGCAACGAGTTTGCGTAAATGGGTGATCTCTTTTCCACCAATTCTGCCGCCTACAGTTTGTGTAAGAGCGTTTGTATATAGAAACATTACCTCCTACACTTTATTTTATATAAATCTCTGTTTTTGAATTGACTTATTTGCACAATATTTTTGTTTAGTTCACAATGATATAAAAAAAATACATCTTGCGAGTTCGTAGTAAAGGAACTGAAAGCCCCAAACAAATATTCAATTTGATCGTTACTGGTTTATTTTATTTGAAATTAATTATGTATTGGAATAACAAGAAGCTTCTATGCATTTATCGGAAACAAATAATTTAGTTCCCATGGAATTTATCTCGACCGCAGATTATTTGGTATCTGCCCACATTGGATACGCGTTACTTTAAAATAATAATAAAAACCTGATCGTTGATTTATTCGACATATCCTGGATCCAAATCAAAGTCCATATATATATATATATATATATATATATATATATATTGTATAATTGGATAAGTGATCCATTGGGGTGTGTTTGTCGAAAAACAACCCGCATTCCTGCGGTACGACAAATATTATGGAAACGGTCGTTATCCATTTCCGATTAACAATCCTAGTAAACATTTAAATTGCAACGACCACCATGACGATCGATCAGTTTATTACTGTAGTTAAATAGTATAAGTTAAAGGGGATTATATTCAATATTACTATCAAACGATAGCAGTGGGCAACACTCACTAGTAAGTCTTCACAGTATTGATTGCAACACTACCTTCTTGATACACTTCTTCTTCTATCAGCCTTAGCCTTCATTATACTTTACTGTGACCATCATTTGCTCATTATTATTAATATTATTAAGAGAAAACAGTCGTCTGGAATACCAAAGAACCTACATCTCTTATGGAGCTTTTTCGAGAGGGTTTTTTATACACAACAACGTGTTAATTCATCTTTTACTAGTCATCTTCAACTATTACTAGTTACACAGGTCAACGACTTAATAATCAGTATTTACCTTACAATACAGGATATCAGAGTAAACCTGGATCAAGACGATCGATCGAGATTTTATTAATATTATTCCCGATCTCCCATTCGTATTAATCAAATTAAGCGGGATTAGAACCCATGACCACAGTATTTGTAGCCTTATCCCCTGAGCTATTACGCTGGTGTACCTACGTCATTAATACATTTCATTAAAATTATTCATTTTCCACAAATTGGTGTTGTGTAAATGACAAATAGAAAGCGCGTTTTGTTATGTACCAAAAATATATTTATATAATTGTTTAAGGTGTGTGTATGTTATATGTATAAATCTTTCAACCAATCTGTACAGGTTGAACATAGTAAAATAATTCTTAAGTTATTGTATATAACTGAAATATTTGAAGAAATAGAAAGCGCGTTTTTTGTGTACTTTTCCATTTTTTATTTAAAATAATAAGTACGCATACAAAGCTGTAATACATATAATTGTTTAAGGTGTGTGTATGTTATATGTATAGATTTTTCAACCTATCTGTACAAGTTGAGCATAGAAAAATAATTCTTAAAAAAAAATAGAAAGCGCGTTTTATAAGTACCATTTCATACTCTATTAAAAAAATATTATATTATAAATATTCCCCCTAGATGAATAATAAGTACGTATACAAAGCTATAATGTGCATATATAATTTTTTAAAGTGTGTGTATGTTATATGTTAGAACCTAACCTAACAATATATAATAGCCAATTTATTTAATTTCAAGAAATAAACATTCTCTTCATTCTCATATATCGCTCAATTCCGTAAGGTCTTAAGGCACAGACAAATTTAATATAATATTTACTTACCATAATACTTTAACAAGTGCAGGCAACAATTACACAACAATTTGCTATGAGTTTATTATGACATTCTAGTATCGTATGGCAACACTGCTGATTTAATTTGCGTATTTCGTTGACCTGTAATAAATGATGTGTATTTTTAATTAATTTTATTTGAGAATAGTGATTAAAGTGTGGTGATTGTGCGATATAAATATGCGGGTGGTGGTGAGCTTGTTGGTCGAATAAAACAAAGAAAAGATTATATTTTTATAAGACTTCCTTGAAGACTTATGCTTCACGATCACAACACTAATACCGATACATTACATTAAGTACGTCTGACATACTTATTTCAATTATAATTAAATTACACAGTAGTCATTTCATTAGTGATGATTGGGGTGGTCGTAAACCGCGTATGGGGTTGAATTATCTGCACTACTTTATGTGCTACTAAACAATACGACTCTTCGGCCAATGGGGATGATGCGCAACCACCCCAGCCACCCTTCCACCTAATCAATACTAATATATATATATATATATATATATATATATATATATATAGTATTTAGTCTGATGAAATGTATATTAAATATATGGAGTGTGCTCAGATTTAGACGGCGACCAAACCAGCTGTGGATCATTAAAAACCTATTAGCTGCTTGTGTATGTCAACCGCTTGTTGTCTCTTTTACAATTAATATTAAATATATGTATATATGGCTTAGTGCTTATCGATAAACGCATCTTTCATCTCAACATCCTGTTGCTGTTGCTACACTTCGTATAATCTGCTGGTTAAAAATAACCATACACCTGGTTAAAGTAGACATTTGTAGGCCTGACAGTGAGTTTGACCGAGGCTACGCCAATCAGAGTTAGGTTAGTTTCCCTCCTCGACCAATCATCTCACTCAGATCTATGCATCAAGTTGTGAGACATTTATATCGGTGATTCCGGCCGAGCGGCTTTTTGAGGAGGATTTTACAAATTTTGCTTATTTAGACACAACAACGTGTTAATTCATTGTCTTAACTATCACTAGTCACACACAAGATTACATTAGTTAAGATCATTAAGAGTAAAACTGCACATTTAACTGATTTTTCGTAGATACACATCGATATAATTTATTTATTTATATACGCCCCGATGGACTTTTTTTGTTTTTTAGACACAACAACGTCTTTATTCTTAATTATTACTAGTTACACATGTCACCGTCTTAATAATTGCCTCAGTATTTATCTTATAATACAGGATATTAGAGTAAACTTGGATCAAGACAATTTCCCAGTCGTGATAACAGATCACTAATAAATACTTTTTTTTTGTATTTGAGCGGGATTTGATTAATAAGTAAGCATATTACAACTAATTTATTAAGGGTCCAAATCTACAACAAATTTTGGTAAACATTTCGTCGGGCCATGGGATTTGTTGCCACTTTATATTATCCAATAATAGACGCCTTTCAAGCTGCATTAATACATAGCTGAAACAAAAAAAATATTACCACATTGTTGTGTTTTAAAAAAATCTACTTTTTCTAACAAAAAATCTGAATTCTATATAGGTATGTATAAATAAATGAATGATAAATTATTTTAGTATAAGATTGTTATTCTTTATTAAATATAATTTACATACAATGTTTTGATAAATTATGATTAGATGTTACAATATTTAGTTTATAGACTAAGTCTTTTACTTATTTTAATACGGAGTACAATCAATAGGTAATTAAAATAATTAATAAGTCATAACATAATTTATGGGAAAAAATACAAAAACCCACTTGTAGAACTGTGATAGTGTTGCCATATCATAAAGGCTTTGTAAAAGTACTTGTATTTAATTTTTATCGATATGATTCAGCTTAACCTATTTTGTCCCTTTAATCCCAATTCGTTTGTTTGACGATGAACAGTAAAAAAAAGGCTTATGTGATTTTGACGTCATAGACAATGCAAGTTCATTAATACCGAGAAGTTGGCCGACATTCAAGACGTTGAAAAAACACCTTTTGTAAAAGCAAACAGACGCAATGAATCACACAGAAATATAATGTTATAATATATAAGATATTTCGATCAAAATGAGAGTTGTGTCTAATTGTGGAATAAAATAAATATGGTGTATGTCTCCCGCGTCGCAAACATTCCTCTTTTTTATACTCTTTTCCTTAAATTAATATCAAAAGTTGCCTCTTATACGAAGCCGACACTTTCTATTTATACTACACACAGTACGGAGAGATACTTAAAAATAACACATTTACTTTGTTTTAAATATGCAGCTCACTACTCACTTCCCAATATTCAATCTATTATTTTTTTAATTCCAAAGAGTTTTAATTTTTTTTCAAATATTTATTTATTACGGATTCTCTTAAACCTGTGTTGTATATCGTAAACTAATTTAACAAAATGATAATTAAACCTAACCTAACCTAACAATGTGTATAGTTAAAATCAAGAACCCGCGAACGTCTCTGATTGGTTGAAATTCATTTTACACTATTAAAAAAATAATACATTTATATAGATTTGGATGATTATGAAAATAAAAAGAGGTTTTTTGTTTCTTCCACTCTTTGTTTATTATGTTTTTAGAGTGAATGTCAAACTTAAGACTAACTAAGACTTAGACTAAGGTTTTTATAATAAAACGACTATGATTGATGATAATTTAATTTTTTTTAATTGTAGCAAAACTAATCATATAATTTTTTAATGTGCCTAAAATTTGACACGTTCTTTATAAAATTTCCATGGTTTTAAGTTTCAATAATCGAATTTATAAATTCTTCTACTCTGTTTATTATGTTTTTAGAGTGAATGTCAAACTTAAGACGTCAAAATAAAATAAAACGGCTATGATTGATGATTAATATATATATATATATATATATATATATATATATATATATATATATATATATATATATATATATATATATATATATATATATATATATATATATATATATATATATACACGTTCTTTATAAAATCCGCATGGTTTTAAGTTTTAATAATCAAATAAAACTCATTGATCATATATTTTTACGATATTACCAATCACAACCGTTTGCGGTAAACGTATCTAAGGTTTTTCATGGTCTTTATAAAAAATACAAGCTGGTTTTAAGATTAAATATATTTAATTCAGCGTTGCAGCGTTTTTGAATATGGACTTACCAACCATCACCTTTTATTTGTGATGAATTAAACTTGATTGGCTTGAGAGCTGGACGATTTATTATGAATATCATCATCAGAAATTTTTATTTTTTATTTTACATATAATTACTACATCATACTGCACTACCACTACAGCATTACGGGGGATCCCAAGTCACCGTGATGATAATGCAGCACTCGTCAGTTGGAAAAATTACAAATTAGAAAATTACAATTGAGAAAAAATAAATTTAACAATAAAAGAGAAAAAAATATATAGATATTATAAAAAGCTGCGTACGTTGTAGATTATATTAATTAGTAAACGTGTGATATAAATAGCTCGTCTGGGTGTGTGACACGTTCAGCAGGGGTAATTCAAGCTACAACGAAATGTAATCAATCACCACAAGCAACTCAACTCTCGATTCTCATTTTATTTTTATTCCACACCACCCGAATAACATACATATTTATAAATACATATTTTTTTGTTATACGGACACGTCTTTTCCACAACGACCCACCCCGCTATGTATGCATGCATTTTATACATACATATCGGCAAAAGGTGTTTTCACCCCTGCTGTAAAATTCGATTCTGCATAAAATCGTGCCGCTAGAGATTGCGTGTTGGTGTTCTTGGTGCTGATATTATTATTACAGGGATAATCAACATCATGTGCGCATTTTATTATTCACATTCATCATAATAATAACGTTAACATTTCGGCGGGACATGGCTGCAACAATCTGACGGGGAGTTATGTCGAGTTGTTGCATCCGAAAATGAAGGACTTTCAAATTGTTTAATATTTTTGTAGCATTGATGTTGATTATGTATGTATGCAGCGGAACAGAGCCGTCCTGTCGGTCACATTTATAACTATTAATAACAATATCTGCCTTAATTTAATGCGAAACATGTGTAGAAAGTATATATTTAGTGGCTAAATGCGTGTTTAGTTCAAGTGGATCAAGTGGCCAAAAACCAGAGTTACCAAACATTATACTGTAAACATCTTTCTTCATATCTTCAGTTATATTTCACAGTAAAATGGGTAAATGCATTGTTACTACATGTCATATGGACTCAAACATACACTCAAATACATCTAGCCTCACTTTTTAACAAAGACTATTTAAAGTATTGTCACAGACACTCTCAGTGGTCACTAGAAATGTGTTGAGTGAAGGAGACACACTCATGCCTTTATCGAATAGGAGAGAACAACAATATACGGGTTTATGTGACTTCTTTATATGCAATGCGATATCTAATGAATGGAAAAGTGTTGCCATATTTAAAAATAGCTATTAATTAATACACAATTAAAATCTCACAAGTGCAATTTTTTAATGGTATTATTAAGCTATGTTTATTTTTAATTCATATAATATTTTTGTGAAATCAGGGATTTTACATATTTCAACATTATATTTATGTGAAATAATTTAAGAATAATAAAGTAAATTTATGATCGTTACATGAGGTCATTCCAGAAGATGCAGGTTCGAGTCCTGCCTGAGATGATTGGCTTATATTTATTTATAAATACATATTATATTATTATATCATACGGGAGTACCAGTAGAGCATTACGGGAAATCCCAAGTCAAGATATTTTTTACTAAAATAAAAATCAAATTGTTGGTATGCATAGATTACATGTATGATCTGGCAACACCGATGTAATTACTTGTGAAATATGCTATCCTATTTCCATTATTATTTTGTATGTTCCTTGTAGTTTTAATATTTAGTAAAAGGTTTATAATGATTGTTGGATATTGGAGAGGCAGAAATGTAAAATTTTAATTTGGCTGTCGTATAGCAATATTATTATGATTATTATTAACGTCACGTTCGTGAATAAAACCAATTATATGCCACGTTCTACAATACGACCAACCGATGCAGATGTGCAAAACCATTGTGTTTATATTATAACTACATTCATTAGCCACCGAAAGGTGAAGGACAGATTCACTAAACTAACTAATATTATATAAAAAAGCTTAATTATTCGTTTACAAGGTGAGTAATTGCAATAGTACACTTTTAATTCGGTGGCCGGACAAAACACAACAGATCACCGTGCGGATTTTTATGTCAAATTTTGTTACCCATTAAAAAATCGTTAATTATTATTATAAATAAATAGTTGTACGTGTGCGTCTGCCCTAACATCAATAATTCTGGACCCTTAATAAATTATCTATTATTTAATAAAACATTACAAATTTATATAGTTTTTGGATGAAGGTCACATGATATTTCAGAATACAGTTGACAGAATTATCGAAAAATTAAAATATGAATAGTTCATAATTCATGCAAATTCCAAGATGGCGACCTAAACTCGATTCTAAATAAAATATTTAAAAAAAATTAAATATAATAGTGTAATAAAAGTGTGTTAGTGAGTTTTGCTAGAGCTGAGAGTATTGGTGCGTATAGGAATAGGGCTCGCCGATTAGAATTGGTGTACACGCATACGCAGCGCACGCCCACACTCTGTTTACACTATTATATTGAGTACGATCGTAATAGGCGCCTCTGATGTCGAGACAAAAAAAATATTACTGAAAAACAGAAAAGTTATATTAATTTTGCAAATACCTACTATAATCATCAGTATTAATACAATAATATTTTATCTATCAACAGTATAAATATTAAATTTTATGTTAAAACTATTTATAATTATATTTTTGTAGTGTAATTCTGTTCCGTCGTGTTTTTAATAAGGCAAGGAAAAATAAAATTTGTTAATTTGATAATTTTCATTGTAAACGATCGTGATCGGTCACACCCATAAATGTGCCGAATTAAATAATTCTTTCCACATATGATTCTTCTAAAAAAAATATTTTTCACAAAAAAATATTTTTCGTACAATGCGGCACATTTATGTTCACATCATAACACTGTAATAAGTTCTCCGATTTGTCTTAGTTATGTTAATTTTTCTAATCAATCGTCAGTTACATATTGATCTTCCGATATATAGAAATACGATCAATTTGTTTGCAAAAGCTGGTTTAAAATTTATTTTATTTGAGTGAAATAAAAAGGAGACGGCGGCACTTGGTAGTTCGTGAGTTGCGTGTCATAATACAGCTACTGGAATTTGTAGTTTGCCCTCGATATAAACGATATTATTATTATATATATGATTATTATATTGCGATCAGGGTAAGTCAACCTGTCCGCATCTAAACACTTTATATTATCACCACTAATTGATTCTCGATCTGTTATTACACCGACATTTCCCATCTATTGTTGTCGTGAGAAATTCACTGTGAAAATATATCGTCCTTATCTTATACTGATAATTATATGAACCTAAGATGACTCCTAAAGGCATCTAGATCTTTTCATAAAAAAAATTGATTTGATCGGTTATTACGACTGGGAGAAGGTAGTTAGGAGTTTAGGTATTAATAACTGGAGGAGCGCGGCCTCCAATAGAAATAAGTGGAAGATGCTGGTGCGGGAAGCCTTGGTTCATCACTGATCTGGGGTGCTTATGATGATGATGATTACGGCTGGGAGATCGGGAATAATATTGATAAAATCCTGATCGATCGTCTTGATCCAGGTTTACTCTAATTTCCTGTATTGTTAGGTAAATACTGATTATTGAGTCGCTGACTTATATAAATAAATTAAATTATATCGATGGGTGAATAATACAAAAAGGTACGTACGAAAAATCAGTTAAATGTGCAGTTTTACTCTTGATCTTAACTAATGTAACCCCGAGTGAGACTAGTAATAGTTAAGATCAGACAATTAATTAACACGTTGTTGTGTATGAAAAACTAAAAATTGTAACAAAATCCCAAATAAATTATATCTAAGGGGTTTATTTTTAATAATTACGATCTTAAATAATTGTAACCCAGGTTGTTTTTATATGAGAAGCTTATTTATAAAGATATAATGTGAAAATTTACACCAAAATGTATAATAATCTATTAGTATTAAAAAAACTATCGATTTGTATATAATAAATAATGTAAATATTTTTGAAACGAGTGTTTATAAGGAATATATTTAAATGTGAGCGTTGTGCTATGTACCTACAGAACACTGAAGGTCATGAGCGGTGGGCTTAGAATCCCTCCAATGAGAGAATAGCATCAATCGCGAGCGCCAATCAGAAAGAAATAGACTTTCTTTGACAGACTGCGTATAAAACTTTCAACATTTCCGCATTGAAATCCCACTCTATGCGAACTGTTAGTATTAATTAGTACGTACAGGAATAGACTAGAATATTGATGTACACGCATACGCACCGCATGCTCACACTCTTATATTGAATACGGCAAGTGTTCGTGTGAAATGTATTGATATAATATTTGATTTCCATTATTATACAAGTGTTAATTGATGAAAATAAAAGATAGCCAGCATGCGATTCTGTTTGATTGAGGTGGGTTCTCCACCGTGCTATAAATCAGGTATCCTGAATAATGATATAATGGGTTCTATCATTATCATCATCATCGTCATCACGAGTGGTGGTAGCTAATTGCGTAATAGCTCACCGCTACTGTTTAATCAGAGTTCTGCCCGTGCTAAGGATTATTATTATGGGATCGGTTGGAGGATATTAATGATTATTTATAACATGTTTGGGGCGAGGCTCTGTCTTTATACTATACTTTATACAAATAAACAACACTAAATATTATTATAATAATGGTTGACATCAACACTCACAATGAACAATCATTCGCCCACACTAAACATTATAACGACACTTTGTACACGAGCCTTCTTATAAATTAATAATTCCTTTACCTCGTCGTATTCATTGGGAGATTGTATTTGAAATATATTATTTGTCGGAATTATAGAAGTAAAAATATAAAAAAAAAACAGAAAAGAAACGTACATATATAAAAACACAGCGTATTATAAAAAATATCAAGTAAAAAACATCACGAATGCTTAAGATAGAGGAATTCTTTCATACTTCTCATGAAAGCACAGTAGGGTATGATAAATATGTCATTTTCCGCCCCACTGGCATTCCATTCATTCAAAAGAACAATAGATCTGGTTAATGGGGAGTGATGGAGTATGTTAGTATGGGTCCTAGGGATTGCAAACAAGGAGTGAGAGCGACACCGCGTATAATTCTCGGAGGGACTTGCTGGAATAAGCGCGTATATTGAGATAGTATAGAATAGAATAGCCCTGCAACGATTAACTTGAAATCTCTGATATTTACACAAAACATTAAATGATATACATCTACACTTATCATAATTATTATATTCATGGGACAAATTATAAAGTTGAATGCAATTTTTACCAAATAATTTTATTTATTTATTTTCATATAAACGCTCATAAGAGCTTTTTTTACATACAATACAAAAATAATAGACGAGGTTTGATGCCCATAATAAGATATTTTTTTACACAGATAATTTAAAAATATCAAAAAAAGGGGGTAAACCCTTATTTTACAATTATTATTTATTTTACAATTAACTGACGAGTGTTGCACTATCATCACGGCGACTTGGGATCCCCCGTAATGTTCTAGTGGTACTGCAGTATGATATACATAATATATGTAAAATAAAGAAATATACGAGCACAACCAATTTTACAGCCGTATTTAGTTTAATAGTGTAATGAGAAGTGTTTTAGCGAGTCGTGATAGTATTGGTGCGTATAGGAATAGAGCTCGTCGATTAGAATTGTTGTACACGCATACGCACCACACGCCCACATTCTTAAAATTTCACTGTTTATTGAATACTAATAAACTATTAGAAGAAAAAAATATATTCTTAGAACTTAAAAAATAACACTATGTTGAAACAAAGAAAGAGAAATCTTAAAAATAAATTTACAATTATTATTTTTGAGAATAACTACTTTGTATTTATTAGCATATTGGAAATTACTACAGTGGAATATAGAAATATGTTGTATTTTAAAAAAAATGACATCTTCTTTGGAATATAATTACGATATTAAAATATTACAACTTAATAAAAAAAAAAATAAGGAAAATATAAAAAAAGCCACCAACAATTAAATAAAAGGGACTCGAATATATTGTTTATTGTTATTTTTCTCGTTTGTCTCGCCAGGGTGAAGTAAAAAAAAGGCCATTGCAGAGATTTGCGATTAATATTCAAAGGTCTCATTGAATATGTATAATGGGTTGCTGATGATTATATTATTGGTGTGTGGGTTATTATATTAATACAGTATCAATAGACATTGAGCTGCATAATCGCTCTTTTATATTGAAATAAATAACACCTTTTATACCTGAAGCCTTCTCAATACAAACACAAGACGATGATTTTTATACACACCAATATTAAATAATTAAATCTTAAAATCGCCTGCTCCAGCGTATAATATCGTAAATGCAAAAGAAATGTGTGTTCTCTTAAGTCCTTATGGAACTGAGCCACATATTCAATCTGGTAACACTGCCTGTCACGTGTCACTCGGTTTAATTATTATTTATAACATATGAAAATTTACGATTAAATACCTTCTATTGACAGAGACATGAAATGTATTATAGATAATAGATGAATCTACATTAGTTGCCGGTCAAATAGGACTATTTTACTATTTGTAAAAAGTCCCACTTAATAGGTTAAATAATGATTGAAAATCAACATTTTTTGACGTTTCATAAAACAATATGTGGCTCAGTTCAATAAAGACGATAGTGCACAGTTTTTTTTGCACTTACGATATTATACACTGGAGCAGTGGATATTTTGTTGTATTTTCCTATACAAATAATCTCAGCGGTGGTCTTTGAGTGTAAACAGTGCCTATTTTATTAATGCGAGCATAGAACAGGTCCGTGTTTGCATTAAAATTTATAGAAAAGAGGGTTGGTTGGATTCTTCCATGTCTTCTATATGATATTTTATGGTATTTAGTCAATATTGAATGACCGCATCCTACGTAAACAGGGTGGTGGCCCATCCATACACATGCCGCACTAACATTCAATTAACGTTATACGGATAAAATGGACCTCGCCACATATACGACTATTAAATCATCGACAGTGAATAAGGTTTACTATATAAAAAGGGTAGAAAAATTACTATAATTATTGAATAACTCCGAAGAAGCTAATATTTATAATTAAATAAGGGCAGAGATTGTTTACCGTGAAATATATTTTTAATAATCAGTGGAATTTTTATCTCTAAATTATTATGTCATTCTTGATTCATAATTATATATTGTAGTTTTAATATTTGACTAATCATTTCAGCTGTAAAAAATACAAATCTTTGTAGTAATTCAATTATAAACTTATAAATAATAATCTATAATCAGACCTATTGCAAAATGAAAAAATACTGCTTATTGCTTTATTATGTGGTAAAACATTTTTTTTTAATTCTCGGATATTATTAGAACAATCTTATAACATAATAATATAAATATAATAATTTATATATGATAAGTGTAGATGTATATCATATAATGTATTGTGTAAATATCAGAGAGATGAAATGAAATAATACATTAAATCGTTGCAGAGCTCGAATACATCAAAGCACTTCATTACATCCACTTGGACTATGTCTAAATATAACTCCAGTAAATCAAATACAATCCTTTAAATATAATATCGACATGATTTTTTCTTAAATATTTGGAAGCAACATTTGGTACAATAAAAGAGTAAATAAAAAAAATAGAGCTATCATATTGTCAGTTGTTTGATACATTAAAATTATTATAGTACCAAGTATTTTTTTAAAGTTTGGCTATTTTTTTTAACAAGATGTTAAAAAAAAAACTGTTAGCTTAGTAATTTCAATATCAATCGATTTTTTTAATTGTAATCAGTTAGTTAGTTTAATTATTTTTTATACAATATCAATCAAACACATCATATTTATAAGGTTGGCGTAGTATTTTTTATGCTTAATAAATATTTTAATTATTAGGTCAGGTGATTTTTATTATTTCATATAATATTTTTGAAATTAGTAAAATCTTACACATTTTAACATTATGTTAAAGCTGAATGAATTAAACTCGATACTAATTGCTTGTTATTAAAAGGTTGAATAATGTTATAGGAAACCTAACCCAAGTTATATTGTGTATTTTTATTAAAATAATATTTTTTTGTTACAGGTGAGTTATCGTATGATTAATAATATAATAAAGAAGAGATGTGGTGTTATTGTGAGTATCTTTTTTTGGTTTTAATTTGGTTGAAATATAAACTAGGCTGGATGTACCGACTGGGACAAGTCCATATTTATTCTTGGCACAATGTCAATAAAGCACCTGTATGTAAACTTAACACAAACCATCCATAACTACCTGCATCAATCCATAATATTATTATTATATAATATCTGTGTATATATTTATAATAAATGGCGGTGGTCGTATTATCGGAATGCGAGACCACCGAATATTTTATCGGTTGACAATCAAACATGTCACTACATGGACATGAATATTCTGGTATTCAAGACATCCGATATTATTACTATAATAAATGTATCAACAGCGCCACATAAATGAATTGTAATATATGCATATAATGCGTGGTTAGTTCAAGTGGATCAAGTGGCCAAAAACATGAGTTGCCTGGCAAACATTATACTGTAAACATCTCTCTTCATATCTCCAGTTATATTTCACAGTAAAATGGGTAAATGCATTGTTACTACATGTCATATGGACTCAAACATACACTCAAATACATCTAGCCTCACTTTTTACCAAACACTACTTAAAGTATTGTCACAACCACTCGCAGGGGCCACTATAAATGTGTTGAGTGAGGGAGACACACTTATGCCTTTATCGAATAGGAGATAACAGTGCAACAATACACGGGTTTACATGAATTATTTATATGCAATGCGATATCTAATGTTCATATCTTTGATTGCGTTTTAATACTTAAAAAAGGAACGAGGGCCGCCGCCAAAGTATTGTCACAACCACTCTCAGGGGTCACTAGAAATGTGTTAAGTGAGGGAGACACACTTATGCCTTTATCGAATAGTGCAACAATACACGGGTTTACACGAATTATTTTTATGCAACGCGATATCTAATGTTTATATCTTTGAAATTTAGAAATTGAGAATTGACAGATGTTGTATGGAGACGGTAAAAGTGTTGCCATATTTAAAAATAGCTATTAATTGATACACAATTAAAATCTCAAAAGTGGTATTTTTCAATGATGTTATTATTAAGCTATATTTATTTCAAATGAATATAATATTTTTGTGAAATCAGTTGAACCAATCGGTGATTTTACATACTTTAACATTATATTAAAGGGAAATAAACAAATTCAAAGTGTATTGAAGGGATGTAGTCTGATAAGGTATAATAAACTGGTGCAGTACTCGAACCTGCGCCAGTTGCTTAACCCACTAAGCTAAAGAGACGCTTGAAATATTATAAATTTTTGACGTCTTACGTCGATGATATTTAATAGAAATAATCTAGTAAAAAATATTTAATGTGTAGTCTATACATTTCGACACATAAGACCGGATTATCGAGTAAAAATACTAAAAATCCTGTATTGTGGTCTGTTTTTTTTACATTAGCTTAAACATTTTTCCGGATACAACAATATTGTGGCGTGGGAGGGTGTTTATGCACTGCCAGGCGCTTCTGATATCGAGACAATAAAAAAAAATTGTTAAAAAGTGTCGGATTATCGATATTATTTAAATATCATACATTATTATTATAATATTTATATGTGTTCTAATTGACTTAACGTAGTAATGAGTGAAGAATGATAGTTAAATTGAGTGTCGCAATGGACCGGGCCAACCCCGAAAAGAGAATATCAATATTGTAAACTGGATGGATGGATTTCGAGCAAATATATTTTTTTTTTACCTATTTTAAAATAAATAATTCGTATTTTTAATAATTAATTAATTAACTGGAATAGTTTGACTAACTTATTAGCTATGCTAATAATAATAAGCCGCTGTCATTCCAAATAAATATAGCTTGGACTTTGTGAATTAAGCTGTGTAATTGTAAATTTTTCACCATATGTTATTATTTAGTTTGATTTTTATGAATTAAACTCATTGTCAAACTATTTAACGTTTGCATTGAATTAAAATAATTTGGTTGGCAAGGGCTTTTGATGAATAAATTTTGAATAACACGATTGTCATATATTTTTCCAACAATCAGATATGTTATCTTTCAACAAGAGTTCGATAAAGATTTTTTTCTCTTTTAAATAATGTTGAATATGTAACTCTTTTTGATTATACATATTGTATTTTTATCGATGTTTTCAAAATGACGACATCACAATCGTGAGCTTATCGCACTAATAACACACATTTAATACATTTGTCTGCGATAAATGTGGGAAGAATTCGACATTATGTATAATATGTGAAGATAACAACGACTATACAATTATTTTAATATATATATATTCACAGTCTTATCGGATATTTATACAAATACACATATTAAATACACATTATAAACCTGTATCAATCTAAACATACCGAACCAGTTGTATATAATGATTTATTATTCTTGGAAAAATATATCATTTTCCTTACGTACCCATTTAATCATCTATAATAAATATATATAATTGCCTAAGTGTGTGTATGTTATATGTCTGTATTTCTGTACGGGTCCTTCCCTCAACCATCCTTAGAGTATATATATACAGAGTCGCGATATACAGAAAAATAGTCCTTAATGTATCAAATACTAGCATTAAATTTATGGAACTGAGCCATATATTCAAAATATAATAGAATATTTGGTAGTGAGACTGCATTTATATTTGTTGATTATTGAAGATATGCGAAAATAGTCCTTAATTTAATTTACTTTGAGGATATGAAAAAAAATCCTATCGGCTTTCGAGTAAGGGATTTCTTTCAATACAGGTTTACTCTGATTTCCTGGATTTTATATTATGTATATTAAGGTGGTGTATCGCAATAATAATTGAAAAAATAAAGTTTTTAATTCTTGCCATATTTGACAGAAGCAGCCGATTCCAACGGTCGTATTCAATATAATAGTGTAATGAGAGTGTGTGCGTGCGGTGCGTGTGCATGCAAAATAATACTAGGTAGCTCTAGTCTATTTGTACACACACCAATTCTATCAGCTTTTTAGTACGACTTACTAACACACTCTTATTAAAGTATTATATTGAATGTGGCCTCAAAAACACGAAATATTTTTAATAAAATTTTTGCGATACTTCTTAATATATTCTGCAACTTTAAATAAACCCGAATAAAATAAATTACAATCCGAAGTTTTTCTTATATATAGAGGCGCCTGGTAGTGCATAAACCCCCTTCCACGCCAAGCTATTGCTAATATCGAAAAATATTTCACAATTTATTAAATGTAAAAAACATATAATAAAAGATTCTTTCCTGCTTTCTATATATTATACTTTTAATCCGAAAATTGGCACTCTATTACATAAATGTCATATATTCAAACTGTATGTGTTGGTGGTCTTTTTTTCGGGTTGGCCCGGTCTGCTGCGACACTACACAAGGTCAACCAATATGATGATGGTATTAAAAGCAATATATATTGTAGCTAGGTGTTTGTAAATATGGTTATCTCGGAATTGTTAGAGAAATCTGCGAGAGCAATTAGTGATGACCATTTTCCGAATGGAATAAATCACAAGTCAAACATTGGATATTTGCATACGTATTTTAGAAATCCGATAAAAAGTCAACAGACCATTTCCGATGTTGCTTTGGCGCGAAATTTCAATATTTGAACTAATGTTAGTGTGTCTGTCCGGTCTGAGATAAATGTGAAATATCACAAATTATGTATTTATTTCCATACAGAATGTGAGTTATTGTCATACAAATTAATAATATATGGGAGAAGTCATTGATATTGTCATTTGATGGATGCTCGAAGCCATCTTGGCCACCATCAATAATAAATAACGCTTCAGATTCATCAAACAATGCTATTATCATATTTATTATACACAGACTAAACCACAATCTCATTCAGTAACAATTTTTATATACACTAATATTTTTTTTAACATAAAATGCTCATTGTTTAAACAAACTCACGTATAACATATAAAAACTGACGAGTGCTGCATTATCATCACTCCGACTTGGGATCTCCCGTAATGCTCTAGTGGTACTGTATAATATTATTGAATATACAGATATATAACCTTATAATAAATACGTTTATACAACATGTCTTTTATTCAACTTAAAATAATTAAATGTAAGGAATGGTACATTAAATGTAACACAACCACACCTTCATCAATAGTCCAAGTCGGCTGGTTAATCTTTAATTATTATTTTTAAAAGTTTGAGAATCTTGTTTATTTGGTGATAGAATTAATGAAACAACAATAGTACGTAAACAAGAACATAACCTCAAACGGCACATGTTTACAATTAGTTCTTGTTGATGCAAATACGGTTAGCGACCTTAGGAGTTATGACAACATAATTGTTTATTGTTTATGCATTTGAAATTGTCCTTGAATTTTGTTTTTGTTATCCTATGATGACACCATATATTCACTCATTTTACTAACTGAAAATTCACAAAGTGTGATAATAAATTATTTTTTATTGCCTCCTTTAGTATATTTTTTTAATGATCGTACTGGCATTAGATAATTACGATAAAAAGATTTTAGTTTCAATTAAAAACAAGTTGTATATATTTTTTTATTACTGATTATTGTATTTCGTATCAAAGTCACGTCCGACCACCATGGCCGTGTCATATTTCTAATATTATTTCATTATTAATGATTTCTTCATCGCGATATCAGATCGACATCTCAATATGTACATATTATTAACTGACTACCGTAGCTTTGACAACGTAAAAAACTATTCAAGATATTTTAATACGGTATTTTGCAGTACGTAATATATTTTGATCGACCTTCTTTGAATTAATAAATTAATCATCTCATTACACCTGGTTTTAGGAGACGGTTGAAATATTTATCAATAATATACCTTACAAGATTATTTCTTATCAATACAATTACTCGTTGTTAAACTGACAACTTGACACACCCGCGAAATTATCTGATTGGTTGACATCAATTACGTTCTAAAAGTCAATCCTTACTCGTTATTCCAATCGAATATAAATAAATAAATCATGCGTTTGATTTGCGGTGTACATTTGGAAAAAAACCCAAAACTGATTACCTATTATTTAAAAAAGAGGCATTTAAATTTTAGGCGAATAACCCGTTATAAGCAGAGCTAGTCAAAGTGGATGTGAGCGGGTTACATTTTTATTAAATTGTAATATTGTACGATAAATATCAGAGTATTCAAATAAAATAATATTGGGAATTATTTTTCTATGTCCGAATATTTAAATTAAAGTGTAACCCGTGCAGTGTTCAGTGCACTTTACTGCACCCACTTAGACTAGCCCTGGTTATAAGAGGTTCCACTGCATTTTGTAGTAGAGAGAGCTCGGCTAAGTCGGCGTACTGGCCACTGCGCGGGTTATATTTTTATTAGATTGTATCATTTTATTAAAATTCTAGGATATTATAATATTGGCATAACATTTGCCCATCAACCTAGTATTCGGCCACATTTAAATAAAATGATACAATTTAATAAAAATATAACCCGCGCAGTGTCCAGTGCACCCGCTTAGCCGAGCTCTGGTGGTAGACATATAGTACGTTGTTTTGAGTTAAATATTCAGTTAAACTAATTGTAACTCAAGTTCATAGATATAGACATTAGATATCGCATTGCGTATAATGAAGTCATGTAGCCTGTGTATTGTTTGCACCCTTCTCTCCTATGCGATAAAGACATATGTGTGTCTTTCTCACTCAACACATTTCTAGTGAACCCTGAGAGTGGTTGTGACAATACTTTGGCGGCGGCCCTCATTCCTTTTTTTTAATTATTAAAACGCAATCAAAGATATGAACATTAGATATTGCATTGTATATAAATAATTCGTGTAAATCTGTGTATTGTTACACTCTTCTCTCCTATTCGATAAAGTCATAAGTGTGTCTCTCTCTCACTCGACACATTTATAGTGGCCCCTGCGAGTGGTTGTGACAATACTTTAAGTAGTGTTTGGTAAAAACTTCAACTAGATGTATTTGAGTGTATGTTTGAGTCCATATGACATGTAGTAACAATGCATTTACCCATTTTACTGTGAAATATAACTGAAGATATGAAAAGAAATATTTGTACAGCTTGAGAATGAACAGAGTATAAGTTTATTATGACGAAGCCTGAAAAGTATTGACGGCATAACAATAATAGGTAATATAAGATGAAGTGTTATAATTTAGCCGCAAAGTGCAGCAGACATGTTGATTGTCGGGTTTACGATGTTGCGGTCTGGCCTGCGATCTGCGCCGCGCAGTCCAGCACAGTACAGCACAGCACAGCACAGTACAGTACAATAATATTAATAGTGGTGATGAATGCTGGTCACCGGTCAATATTGGAGAAGCACTCATCATCACTACACTTGTCTATTCGGCCTGCTGTTTATCGAAACTACCTGCGTTACGCACTCCTCCTCCCTGTGCTCGACGACCAGGCCTCTTAACCACTCAGCCACCTCTTGATAACTATCATCGTACACACCATTGAGAGCAACACACTCCACTGCTACTCTTCTACTATATTTGGAAAGAACGAGCCACAATTTTATGACCGTTGTAAGGTTAGCAAGCAACATTGTGTATGATCGACAATGGACGCACTTTAATTGCACGAAGCGTTCACATTCACCACTTTACATTGCAAATAACAAGGAATTTCATATATAACCGTGTCGAGAATACTTCACAATAAACACGAACCAAACCTAGGCAGCCGAAGTGCAAAGATTTTAACCCGGATTACACGTACAGCCAAATTAATCAAATGTCAGAATAATCTCCACGAGCAGTACATTATATATATTTTTAAATAATTACGATGCAACGAATTTTCACACCTGGGTTATCTCTTTTCCACCAATTCTGCGGCTCAGTTCAGTTTCTCATACACGTTTTCATGTTTTTTTTATATATTTATAGTATATTATACTTTTACCATTTTTCATTTATACCACTATTACCTCCTTTGAATAGGATGAAATGATTTGGCAACAAATTTGCGCATCTGGGTGATCTCTTTTCCACCAATTCAGCCGCATACAAGGCTTGTGTAGAAGTGAACTTATATGGAACCATTTAGTCATACACTTTTTCATGTTTGTTTTATATTTGTATTTACAATTTGCCATTTATACCACTATTTACTTTAAATAGGATGCAATGACTTTGCGCATCTGGGTGATCTCTTTTCCACCAATTCTGCCGCCTAGAGGGATTGTGTAAAAGCGACCTTATATAAAAACATACAAAACATTGCCTCCTACACTTTATTATATTTTATATAATTATAAAAGAATCCAAATAATAATATTATTATAGATTATTTGAATTGTTCCATATTCCCAAACTTCGGGCATACTTAACTATCAGAGAATTAAAATAAAATCACTATGAAAAAAAGCGTTCAGTATAATTCCATAACCATGAACTCAAAATTGACTTCTTTCTTTTAAACAATATACATAAATTTAAATGATTATGGTATAGAAATTAATCGAAAACGCGCGCAATTTAAAAATAATCTTTTTATCAATGAATTAAATACCAATTATAAAAATATATGTCATAATAATCTTTATAACTAGTACGTACTTTCTATTTATCAAATAACAAATAATAATATATATTGTTGATTTCGTGATTAATTGGAATGTGTTTTCTTAGATAGATTTCGACCAAAATAAAATGTTTCCTTGCTAAATCAAACAACGTATTACAATTTGAAATTAACCTCAGTAGTAATATTGTTGTGTATAGTTATAATTTTAGTTATATATGGTGGTTGGTTAAGCATATTAGCTACGCTTTTGTACCACTTTAGGTGCTGTAAATAATACTCATCATTATAAATATTATTTTCATAAATATAGGTGTTAATTTGTGAGTTGGGGATAATATTTGCATAATAAATACCAAGATAACGCCGATAAGATATTGTCTTTTTGATTTAAGTGTAAAATAAAGATGAAAACACGAGTCGAAAGGAAATGGTATGATTTAATGTTAGTAATAAAAGATATGAGACGATTAAAAAGGTTTTGTCGTGTGCATATTTGGCTTATTGTTCAGGTTTGAGTTCATAAAGTAAACCGCGCGTTGAAATTTCTTACATTGTTCGACGTGTGTTTGTTACCTCATAAAATATATTATTAAAGTACCGTTCACACCATACACATAATACTATTTACATTTAATAATTTAAATGTATTATTGTATATTAACGTAATATATAAATGTGGAAAAATGCCTTATGAAATTTTGAATACGTATTTAAGTAAAATAATATTATTAGCAGAGCTAGTTTAAGTGGGTGCGGTAAAATGCCTTGGAACACTGGATACTGCGCGGGTTACATTTTTATTATTATCCAGTGATCTAAGGTACTTACTTCAATACACCCACTTAGACTAGCTTTGATTATTGGGTTTGGAAAGGAACTTTCAAAAATACAAAAACAAAATTAGTTTCATGAATTAACGATCCTCTGAATATTTTAAGACAAAAAATAATACCAAATTAAAAATCAACCTAATAACTAGCCCAGGGAATAAGTCGCGTGGCTACAAATATTTTGGTTTCGATTTCGATCGTGTTCTTGATCCAGGTTATCTCTGATTTCCTGGATTGTAATATAAATACTAAATTGGACAGAGCCGCTCTGTCGGTGATTATTATCATCATCTTAAGCACCCCATGTAACTAGTTATAGTGTAATGAAATAACTCGTTGTTGAAAAATGTTAACAACTTCTAGAAAAAGTTCATTGGATGTATATAAAATAATAATTAATAGGTGAAGTACATATTATAACTAGTACCCTTATTCAGCAATTTTTCCACGGGCATTGACATTGTATACAATCAAGGCGACACACTTTTTTAAAAAAAATTAAGCTATTTATGTATGTAATGTTTGCACCCTAATATATTACAATAAAGAAACACTAATATTTGTTTTGAGATCTCCTAATATTGTAATGCAAGCAATTAGAGTCGTTCGTTGTTGGAACTGTGCGGGTTGCAATAATTGAAATCCAGTCTCATTTTTCAGGGCACTTATATGAATTAATTCAGCATGTAATATTATTACAGAGTGGTGCGTGCGCGAGTGAATTTTAATGTAATTTTATGCAAATGTGTTTGTGTATCTGTCCAAAGCACAACTCAGTTTGTTCAACACACAATAAACAACACTTTCATACTATCAATGTGCGAATACATTTAATATTATATTATATATATTGTAGAGAATGTGAAACTATTAGACAAGAGTGTTTGGTTATGAATGAGAAACGAGGTTGTTGGATTGTTCTTCTTTGACAGTGTTTCTTTGATGAACCCGCGCCTCAAACTATATACCAAATATCAATAACACCATACTCAAATAATAATTAACAAACAAAGGAAGTGACGAGCCTCGCCCAACACTATTGACTGATTTCTGACAAATAATACCAGCCATCATCACGTCCGTTATTATTCATAACTCTGTTGTGTGTCACTAGACAGAGAGAGAGAGAGAAAGAGGACACTTTCTTAAATATGATTAAATCATAGGTATGCAATTAATATAATAAACTATCAAAATATGCTTATTACTTGAATAATGCTACGGGGAATTTAATCTGTCTGAATACTAAAAAAAATTGGTCGAGTATTTTACTTACTAAAAAACACAGCATGGTGTAAACTAGTCTTAAGTTTTTTTTGTAGATTGCTTAAATTTACAATTTTATAATTTAGTCAGGGTTTTCTTACAAGTATGAAAAAATTACGATAAATCTTCACATATTTATACGAATTTTGACAAAATCATTAAAAGTACATAAAATGAATACAATTAATTATGATTTTTTTAAAGAATTCTTTAAATTGACTCGATGAAGTAGTATACAAAATAGCAGTTTTAAATTAATTTAAAGTTTTTATTTAAAAAAATGATTGTTGATGTTTTATTAGTGGTGGTTAGTAATTCAATATTAATAAAATAAATAATAACATGTTTTTATAAGTTGACTATTTATATCATTGGAAATTCATAAGGTATTTTATAACATTTGAAAGGGAAAAGGATTTTAAAGGAAATGAAATTCTGAAACTTCATTTTATCAATAAACTATTTAAAAAAATCTTTTATAATAATCCTGATGATCAGTACTTTTTAAATAATAAAAAAAAAATTCATGTTCAGTTTGTGGTTAAGGAACTTGTTGGAATTTCGACAAATGCATCCGATTGGTTGAAATCGATGCGACAATTGTGTGATACTGACGTTTACTCCACACACTCATGGTGTTATATTGAAAATAAACTTCATTATAATCCTTTAAAATTATAAATAATTGATTGATACGGTAAAAAAATAAAAGATGTTAGCGTTACAATGAAAAAATTATTTCCTACAACGAGTATGATGGATATTTTTTTATAATTCAGATAAAAATTTTATATACAGGGTGGAATTAATTTTAGAAGGTCGTAGGGTATCTCCCGAAAATAAATAAAAAGATTTTTATTATTAATTAGAAAATAGTTCAAAATATTAATTATGTATTTAACAGACTCAACACACACGCGACAGTCATTACTGAGTACTTCAGAGAAATCACTAGATCCAAGATGGTGGCCCAAACTCTATTCCAAAAGCACTATTATTTTAGCGATACCCTACCACCCCCTAAATTATTCATTTAGTTCAAGACCACCCTTTAAATATATGAATCAGATGAACGTTCGTTTAAGTGAACTCCTTGTGTGGTCTCCTTGATATTCCACACTCGTTGTGGTTTCAGGATAGTCAATATTGGTGAAGGGGTTCGATCAGAAGAGGCATGAGATAGAGAACGTGTTAAAAGAGTGTGTCGGCGGTGTGAAGAGGTTAATTAGTTGGTGTTGAGAGTAAAGCAGAGCAATGAGAGTACACAATACTTGTACACCTTAGTCGTGGGAAAATCAAACATTTGCTGGGATACAAATACATTTACACCTCATATATTACATCATTTATATATGCCTAGTACACCCACAATGTTATATTACTATTCTCTGGACTCCACCATCATCAGCAGATCGCCTTTATGGAACTATGTAAGCTACATATTCAATCTGGTAACACTGCCTGTCACGTGTCACTTGGTTTAATTATTATTTATAACATTTAACTACCTTCTATTGACAAGAGACATGAAATGTGTTATAGATAATAGATGAATCTACATTAGTTGCCGGTTAAATAGAACCATTTTACTATTTCGAAAAAGTCCCATTTAATAGGTTAGATAATTATTGAAAATCAACTTTTTTTTTGACATTTCATACATACAATATGTGGCTTGTAGTCGATTTGTTCAAATATTATATGCAATTATTGGGGAAACACTGCTAAAGATGAAATTTCGATAAAATTAAAAAAATATCCTTTTTTAAATTGTATCAATACCACCGATATCTTAGCAGGCCATACGACTGCATGTATAAATATCAAGGTGCGGACCAAGCGAATGAGTTTGACTGTAATCAAGGTGATTAACAGTGTTTAAACAACAATAATAAAGAGCGATGTACACCTCTATGAACTGACGATTAGCAATATATGTATACAATAACAGTATTGCCACACTAAGACTCGTCTACTTGGTCCGCCATATTGATATTTATATTTGCGGTTGTATGACCTTAATATCAGGGGTATCGATGCAGCTTCATTTTGGCATTAAAAAAGTTGTCTCAAAAGTTTTATAAAATCATTTCGATACCACCGATATATTAACAGGCCATATAACTAGATGTATAAATATTAAGATGGCGGACCAAGCAGATGAGTTTGACAGAGGTAAAACTGTACTACCAATTTAAAATTGTTTTTGTAATAAACATTTCATCTACAACAAAATCCCAGATAAGAGAATTATCTGCTTAGCGAAACAATAGAATATGTATCAATTTTTTTTAAATTCTATGTTATCCAATTAATTAATAAATTCATTTTTATCGCTTAAGGTGTTTATGCAATAATTAATTCAATTTGTATGTGTATGTATAATCACAATTATACTGCAATTTAAATCCCACACGAAGTAAATGTAAAGATAAAGTATGGAATTTTCGGCAACTTGATGTGGGACAATTTACATTTCTATACAAAAATAAATAACAATATGTAATAATAAAATGATCAAAATTAATATTTGAATGTATTTTAGAATAAATTAAAATGCTAATATAATATTTTTATGTAATTTCTTACGGAGAGATCGGGATAATAATATTCATATCTACGTCTTGTTAAAATTTTGCTTGAAATACAACCTTCGTTTGGAATATGAACTGCGTTCATTATACGTATTAGAGACATATCATTGAAAAAACAATTCTTTTTTTTTAATTTTCTTTTATTTCTAATGGCAAAACTATGATCAAATGATCTGTAATGGATTATGATTCCTCTTCACTACATAAACATAAATTGATGATTCAAATTAATGAATGTCGAATTAATTGATGGTAGATGTTCAATTTGATAATGAAAATCCAGCAAATTAGTGTGATTTAATTGAGTTAAAACGGTATTGGTTGTATGGGTGTGTAGTTTATGTTTGAAATAACAGCATGAGGTCCGTCTGTCTGATTTTAATATGAAATGTATAGAGTTGTGCGGGTGTTTAATTACAGTTTTATTGTTTAACACCTCTGGACTGACCCCCGACCCCTGTTATAATAAATATATTTAATACAAGACTGTAAAGGGATCACCAACCAACGACCCGAGACCTCATAAACAATATATAATACACAAACAATCCAATCTTCTCTTATTATATATATATGGAAAATAATTTTACACTAAAGTATTTAAATGTTCATTAATTGTCTGTCGGTGATCTTAACTATTTCTAGTTACACAGGTCACCGACTTAATAATCAGTATTTACCTTACAATACAGGAATCCAGAGTAAACCTGAATCAAGACGAACGATCGGGATTTTATTAATATTATTCCCGATCTCCAGTTGAAATAACCGATCAAATTAATATATATTTGAGCGGGATTTGAAGCCATGACCACAATTAATTTCATATTTTGTATCGCCTGTTATATAAAATATGAAATTAGAACCCGATATTATTTAATAAGCATACGAAATCAAAATGCTTTAAGGACATTTTTAATCATCATAAGGGTAATTTATTTCATATTTTTGCGATTCCCCTAAAATATTTATATTTTAATTGATTTCTCTATTGAAATTGTTGGCCTGAGTGCCGCAACGGACCGGGCCAACCAATTTTATGTCACTGTCCATTCTCACAATCACAATATATTTTGCAAGATTCTTATTTTGTAAGCGTTAAAGTTTCGGCCAAACAGAATCCGAAGAGTTTCATATATTTATACCAATGAACTTTTTATCTATAGAACGGTCATGCATTTACTCCCGCGTACTTTCAACCGTGGCCGGTCACTGATACATGTGCATATTCAAAACCCTATATTTCGTTTATGTAAGTATAGAATACATTTATTGTCGTCTTTACAAGTATTATTGGCATCTCTATACATATAAGATCATTGATTTATACCAATTGACAGTTCGCCGCGAACACATGCGCTTTATGTTTGGCCTCATTTGAATGATCAGAGATGGTGAATATGTATAATATAAATAAGAAGCGTAGTTAAGTTATAATGGGAAAGGGGGCGGCAAATGAAGCGGAGTCAAAGTACAGCGGGACAGTATTAAGGTGTTGCCCTCCTCACGCTTTCATAATTTATGGATGTGAATTATAATTTGGTAGTGTTGCCATGTTAAGAGCCGCGGGCCACACGACCACCACTATAATGCTTTATTAACAACATCATCATTGCAATCATCCCATAAAATATCACATTAAATACTTTGTATGATAGAAATAGTCACTGCCCGCCATTGGACTGATTGACCTTTTAATTAATTTCATATTTTTTTATATTTGTAATTGTCCGAAGAAGACTCAAAGTCCGGCCAGACAGTTCGCAGTGAACTGTCAACGGGTGGAAATCTAATATATATAAAATCAATCATAACAGTATAGCATGAACCATCATCATCTTGCCATTACAGGAAAAACCTAATGCGGTTCGGCAATGATGGACATTTGTCAGTATTATAGAAGTAAAGATATATACAGAAAAGATAAAAGAAACATAAATATATAAGAAATAGAACATATTATAAAAAATATCAAGTAAAGAACATCAAGAATGCTTAAAGTTAAGGAATTCTTTCATACTTCTCATGAATGCACAGTAGGGCATGACAAATATGTCATTTTTAACCCCACTGGTATTCCATTCATTCAAAAGAACAATAGATCTGGTTAATGGGGAGTGACGGAGTATGTTAGTATGGGTCCTATGGGTTGCAAATAAGGAGTGAGAGCGACAGCGCGTATAATTCTCGGGAACAAACAAATGTATGAAACTCCTGTGCGAACACAATCTGACAGCGAACTCACAGTGCGCATATAGAAATTCACCTGTTGACAGTTCGCTGCGAACAGAATTTGCGTTATGTTTGGCCAGGACAAAGCTATAGTTCTATATATAATAGCCTAAGGTGTATGTTATGTCTTTTAAGAGTGTATTTAACTAATCAATATTAAAACGATGAAAGTGACTATTGAAATTCGTTGTAAACAAATACATCTTACAATTATAATAATAAAATACAATGCATCCGAAAAATACATGATTATTTTAGAAACCAATTAAATGAATGATAGATTAATGTATAAAATTATTCAGGACAATTTCATTTTATAGTAAAGAACACTCTCAAACTTGAAATTATATATTTTTTTAATATACACATACACATTTTCTGATAAATCTAAACAATATGTCTTATCTGTACGTTAATTATTATTTTTTTCAATAAATAACATCTTGTATTATTGACGGACAATTAATTAATACAATTCTCACACAAGGCATACTGAAAATTTCAATTCATTAAATAATTTAATTGTATTGAAAATTGATTTGTGTTGCGTCAGTTCTTATTAAAAGACAAATACGTCTAATAAATCAAATAAAATAACTCTGATGATGATTTCTAAATTGTTCAAATAGAATCAAGATGACGTTCGAGATTCCCAGTACTTGGAATATTGTGCAAACACAGTCATAATTATTTTACCACATCATTCTAATATCAATATTTGACAAAAGGCAATGAATATTGTGTTATTTGATATTCTCAGTAAAAGCTTGTATTGGGAAATACCACCTTAATACATCATTTTTGAAGTTATTCGTAAAATTATCAATATTCAATAAACCTTTAGAAAAAAATATGAAAGAAAACAATGCAACAATTGCCTCTTGATTATAACCATAGCTCGGATAAGTGGGTGCAGTGAAGTGCCTTGAAGCACTGGACACTGCGCAGGTTATATTTTTGTTAAAAAGGAATATTTGCGGATAATGATTCTATTTTTTATATGAAATATTCGGCAATATTGGAAGATTGAATGCAAAGTGTTTTTATTTTTAATTAAATATTACACATAATACTTAATAACACCCTCTAATTATTATTAAATTAATTACATTTTTGTTGTTGTTGTTTATACATTTACTTATTAATAAAAATTTAATTACATAATTACACTTGATTGACAGTTGCTTATTATTATTAGGATATATAAATATGATTTTTTAATATTACATTATTTGATTAGGTTTATACTTAAAAATATATAGATTTTTTATCTACAAAATATTTTAATGATCGATCCAGGTTTATACTGATTTCTTGGATAGTAAGGTGAACCTGTGTTACTGTCAAACACACAACGAACAGATTAAATTTAATATTTAATTTCTCTCTAGACATTGTATTGTTATTTATAAATGTATGATTCGATTTCATTCTAATAAAAAAATTGCATTCGGTAATCTATAGTATAGTAAAGTATAGTAGTGTAGTTTATTGTGCTGATAGTGATAGTTTTTTTTATAAATAATAACAGATTTTATTACAATATCTTAAAAGGCTAAATTTTCAATATTAAGGTCAGTAAGGTTTCATATAAAATAATCAGATAAATTCACACAGTTTCAACAATAACAAATATTTTATAGCCTTTCTAAAATATATAATATACGCGTCGTTTTTTTAAATATTTATACAACAACTAATTTATATTATTCAATATATATTATTCAAATATATATTATTTTTATTCAATTTGTTTTGTGTATCGAGAAATATATTATTGTATGGAGGCCATCGGTCAATAAGAATGCATAAAGTAAACAGCCTTAAAAGAAGCACTGCCATGTTGACACTCCCTGCACTTTCTTACTATAAAGATGAACCTCTTATAGCGAGCAATTCGCATTAAAAACAAACAAAAAAATTATAGTAAATTCTGTCTCAATCAACGAAATGCTTGATCTTATAATGAATGACGCAAAAAGCATGTAAGCTGGGACAATATTTATTTTTTGCACAACCCTAAAAAGTCATATTTTATAAGCATTTTAATATTCGTGTTCAGCCTGAAAAATCAGAAATCATTTAATAGAATTTATGTACATAACCTCACCAATATCGGTATTATATTCTAAACAAATTTATTATTAAGCACGTGCGTTTTTAAGGCGTGAAAGCATTTCATTGATCGAAATAATTAACCAATAAAATACTTTCCCGCGTAAAACTGCACTTGCTTGTTGTTTATAAAAACTTATAACAAATAATGTTAATTGAGGTGATTTCTAAACTCTAGTCTATTCGTACACAGACGACTTATTACAACAATATATAAAATATGGCTCTAATTATTTAGTGTTATAAAATGTGACTCTAAATAAAAAAAAATGATTTTGAAGTCTCTTTGGCCCGTAATCAATATAATAAAAGTGTGTCGTTGATCGTTTGTCTATAACTAGTCTAGATCTTGGTAGTTTTGTGTACACGCATACGCATCGCACGCACACACTCTTATTGAACTATTATATTGAATATGGGCCTTACAATACACGAAATCAAAGTAAACCTGGATCAAGACGATCGATCGGGATTTTATTAATATTATTCCCAATCTCCCAGTCGTAATAACCGATATTATAATATTTGAATACGGGCCTTTGATTCTGAACCTCTCATATATTCGACATTGCTGTAAACATTTCGGTGGGCCATGACTCCGACACTAACAGTGCATTCTTTTTAAATTTACAGGGTGGACTTAAATTAACCGAGAATATTTTAGGGGACGGTATGTTATTGAAAGAATAATTATTGAAATATTAATAGTACTTTTGGAATCAACTGATTCTCTGAAGTACTCAGTAGTGACTGTTACGTGTATATTGTGTCTGTTATACGTAATTAATATTAATAATATATTTTATTAATATTAATTAATCTTAAAAAAACAGATATATTTTTTTAGATTACTCTTACGCTACCCTATTATATTCTCAGTTAGTTTAAGTCCACCCTAGTTATAATTGAATAAGATTGTGTAACGTATAATGGTCGTTATAAGAGGTCCGAGTGTAAATGTATTAAATGGTTATTGAATATTCCTGGAGGGCATCACACGCGTTTCCATTTTCCGTGGAATCAGGCAAACACACCTTAGGTTATTATTATATAAATAAATATTATACGAAGGTGATGTTTACTATTCATATGTCCCTCCATCTCTATATTACTCTTACCACATTCATACCATTATCAATATTTGCCATCACTTTGTTTATATTTTCTATTATTCATTACTCTCTATAATACGATATTATACCTGCTCGAATCACATTTTTATTTATTTTATATATTTGCCGTATAATTATTAAATTCATGACTTGTTTATCACGACCTCCCCTCGTTAACCCATTAAATACACGAAAACCAACTCCATTTTGTATCTGGCTAGTGTTGCCACATCTCAAAATGATTATTAATACACACAACATCGTGTTAATTCATTGTCTATTACTAGATACACAAGTCATCGAGTAAGAAAACTGCCCAAAATATTAAAATAATACATTACCTGTCATCATAGGATTATACGTAATTAGGATGAATTTAAAAATAGTTTGGAATAATCGATTAAAATACCTATGCATGTATTTTTATAGCAGGTTAATCTGTACAATTAATCAAAATATGTAATTATTTAAAATAAAATTCATGCATTTATAGAAGAACGTTTAGGACAGTGGTAGGACTATTTAATATTTTTATAAAAAATATAAAGATTTAGATGTCCGAAAAATATCTTGTATGCATGTTAAAAATAAATACCCGATATGGTATTTATTTATTTATTTATCTGTCGGTGATCTTAACTATTACTAGTTGCACAGGTCACCGACTAAATAATCAGTATTTACCTTACAATACAGGAAATCAGAGTAAACCTGGATCAAGACGAACGATAGGGATTTTATTAATATTATTCCCGATCTCCCAGTCGTAATAACTGATCAAATCCATTTAAAAATTCTTGACTCGGGTTGGATTTGAACCCATGACCACAGTATTTGTACTCATGCTCCTTATCCCCTGAGCTATTTATTACTCTAGTTTATAAAATATGGGATTGTAATTTTTGTCTCTATTCACTCCATTATGCAAAATGTAATGGCAATTTTTGATCTTTAGGTCAAATAAATTACTCGGTATGATGCAATCAACTTTTATTTATAGAAGCGCCATGTAATATTTCGTCGTGCATTCGAATATGCCCGGTCACTAATACATGTACGTATTCTAAACCCTATACATATACATTCACACATACGAGGGCTGCGGCCGCATGATAATTGTAGTCCCTAAAATCCGACATGTTCGATAATCTGACACTTGATTTTTCTTACAAAAACATCCTTATGATCATGTAAATTGTTTACATAGTGACATATTATTTGTCCTTGAATATATCAAGCAACTTTAGCATATTAAGTGAAATACAGTGTTATGTTATTTGAAAGATCGACAAGTGACAGTTAAACATATGAGCGGTAGAAGCAGCGCCCCAAGCGGCTGACACACGAAACTCTTTGGTGCTACATCTCATCTGTGCCTGCTATGGTTTTGATGTCTGTTAAAGTGTTATTGCCATCTTTATACATACATATAAGCTCATTGGTGTGATGGCAATGCAATTTGTGGGATAGAAAATAAAATAAATATTAGTAGATTTCTTTTAAATTTGAATGCAATTGCAATGGTAGGAATGGACACGTCTTATTATATTATTTTAATTGTTTTTTTTTTAAATTATTATTTTAGTCTCATCATGAAGAGGAGTGCGGGGTGTCTGGCGAAGAAGAAGTTGAGGCTGAAGTTGGTGGAGACAGTAGCGATGAAGGTGGAAGATCAAATATGGGCAGGAGGGATCTTCTAGATAGGCTGAGATTACATCGTCCTGATAAAGTACTCTGTACACCTGACCTGGTCAGTATGAACATGATAAGTAAGCTAGGCCGCAGACGCACTGGGAATTCTAAGACAGTACACACACTGCATTCAGATATTCACAATACGTAAAGTAAGGCTGTCGTGAGAACACGTAAAGTGGGGCTTATTACAATATAATAGTGCGATGAGAGTGTGTGCGAGTGGTACGTGCGTGTACAGCAAAAATAGCAAGCTCTATTGGTATACGCATCCAACTACCAGCTCTAGCACGACTCACTAACACACTCTCGTCACAATATTATATTGAATACGGTCGTTAAAGCGCACTTTAACAAATTTAAAGCTTAAACATGATATTTAGTCACATTTATATAAATAGAAATAAAGTGTGGGGTTCATTTATTATTGAATAGATGTGATGTGCCAAAGTTGAACGAATATTGTAGTATTATATATATATATATATATATATATATATATATATATATATATATATTATATATATATATATATATATATATATATCTCTTTTCTGTATATGGCACTATCCTTTTCCCCCATGGAGTGCGATAATGATATCAAATTTCTTCATATGAGTGCATTGATTAATATCATATTCGTTTGACTTTGGGACATCACTCGGTTTTAACAGTCACAATATGCTTCTGAGCATATTCAGTTTGAAATTTATTTGAAAAATATGTAGAGGAAAAAATGAACCTTATTATGTTCGTGGAATGTGTTCATCAGAATAGAATACTATGATATTCGTTTGACCTTGGCACATCTCTATCACTGTGCCCCCAGAATATGAAGCAGAAGAGAAAACAAGCGCTTTAAAAATATTTTTTTATATTATAAATACTATTGGCTTCTAGTTTGAGCAACGCCATCTATCGGTGGTTATGGTAAGTCGACTAAGTAAATACTTAAGCCGAGAAACGTCAAACGATTTCCGCCAAATATTACAATATAAAGTATCATTTATTTATGTTACCGAATACGACTGTTAAGATCAATAAAGTGTTGTAATAATACTGAAATATCCCAACAGGCCCGTGATGATTTTGAGAGTCTGAAGAATTCACTCCATCCACATTTGTCATCCTTGGCATCCTTGGCTCAGAACGCTCCTCTTCCTCAGTCGAACTCCAACATCCTCGGCCCTCCGAATGCTCCGTTCTCTCTCCCCATGGGCTTCCCATTCCAACACCCCGCCCCTTTCATGGCTCCACCACAACCAGCCGCGCCTCCCATCAACGGCGCCCAGACCACGGCCCAAGGAGGGTCCGCCTCTTCCAGCAGCTCCGAGGGATCCACCAGCTCCCAGCAGACCTGGAGCTTCGAGGAGCAGTTCAAGCAAGTCAGACAGGTAGGCCACCGTTATTATTACTACTCGAGATTGTCTTATTTGATAAGGTGATGAAAGCTGTTATCAGCTGACACTTGAGCGCGATTGTCTTGGATGTTATGAATACTTTTGCACGCAATCATAACTGCGACAATTACAATCATTTAACTCAACCCAGACTTCCGGTGAAATTGAGACGGCCGCGGTTTCTCAATCTTTTAATTATTCATATCTTTATCATAATAACTTCATACTCCACCTGCAAATTATTTATTTGAAATATAAAAAACGACACTACTTTTGGTTTGGCCCGATATTTTTGCGATACTCAACTTAATAATTATTCTCCATTTATGTATCATCTCGATAATTCGACACTTTTTCAACAAGCTTTCTTTTTATTATGATACTACTTTGGGGTTGGCACGGTATGTTATGGCACTCAGATTCATTAAATTGCCATACCTCATACCATTTTACTGTTTTGATTTTTAGAGCACCAAATTTCAGTCTTATATATAGTTTTCACATAAATTTATTTCTACACATTCGTATTATGTGATTTTCCCAATGCTAAAAATGTGTAGAGTAAACTTCAGTTATAATAAAATGCATCAGATCGATTGAAATTCATATAATTGATCGATTTATGTTACAAAAAAATGTCAGTACAAGCGTTTCGATCTTTAATACAAGTCTTATACAGTTTTCATAAAAATTGAATCTACACATTTGTATTATACGATATTCCCAATGTTACAAATGTGTAGAGTAAACGTCAGTTATAATAAAATGCATCAGATCGATGGGAATTTATATAATTGATCGAAAAAAAGTCTTTCTTATACAGCTTTCATTCTAATTCATAATTTTATGAATGTGTAGAGTAAACGCCAGATCGAAAGCTTATTTACCTTGGAAAAAAATGGTTAATACGACAACAGATTTTTTTTTAAAATCCTTATTCACGGCCAGGTAGATTGATTCAATGGAATGATGATTATACCTGATAATAATGACGATGGTAATGATAAACGTGTAACGGCATCGCAATCGATCGCAAGTAATTGTACAAATTAAAGTTGTTTCCTGCAAGACATGCGATCGGTCATTTTGGAAAGTAGGGACTCGTATTAATGTAACGTATTAAATGTGCAATTATTAAATAAATATAAATTGATACTTTGTCATATGAATTTAATTTTAAATATAGCGAATGTCCATATCCGATACAACGAGGAAACTATCCTTCATGCGGGTTCCGTTTGTCTTTAATACCATTCAATGTTACTTGAGCAAGTACAATTTATAATTAATCGATATGCTTTTTCCATTCCAACGTATATTTTTATGAAGTTTCTGAAAATAATATATTTAATCTCGTGTTTTTAGAGGGAACAAAATAAATATTATTATTTATTAGGTTTTAGTCCATAATTGACATTTTTGATTTCTGATTAAGTTCACTTCTTGGTGGAATTCAATATTAATTAGAGATAATTTTTACTTCCAAAAAAACGACATTTTTTCTACACTTTATTCGAATATTATATTTTTATAAAAATGGAAATTATTCGTAATAAATAGTAGTTAAAAATTTAACCCAAAAATGGAACACAATAAAAACTCTAATTTAAATTAGTTGTTTTAATGGCGAAATGACATTTTAATGTATGTTTAGCAATTTTATTAGTATTCAGTGTTTTTTTCCCCCAAATCCAGTTTTTATTTTTATTTCAAATATTGTTTACAGCGGATTCTCTCATACCCAATTGTAATATTTGATTATCAATAATTTGTCGTCCATTTTGATGTTTTTTTTTTATTTCATTCGAATGGATTTTTTAAGAAGACTGTATAAAATTTCACAAAAATATGTAATGACCGTTGCTTGTTAATTATTACTTTTAGCGTGCCTATTTTTAATTTATATTATATAATAAAAACATTCTTATAGCGCATACTATGTATTTTATTATATGAGCATATCGACTGCTCCAGCGTATAATATCGTAAGTGCAAAAAAAAGTTCTGTGTGCTCTTAAGTCTTTATGGAACTGAGCCACATATTCAATCTGGTAACACTGCCTGTCACGTGTCACTCGGTTTAATTATTATTTAAAAAATATATAAATTAAAGATTAAATACCTTCTATTGAAAGAGACATGAAATGTGTTATAGATAATAGATTAATCTACATTAGTTGCCGGTCAAATAGGACTATTTTACTATTTCTAAAAAGTCCCATTAAATAGGTTAAATAATGATTGAAAATCAACATTTTTTGATGTTTCTTTCATACAATATGTGGCTCAGTTCCATAAAGACTTAAGAGCACACAGATTTTATACGCTGGAGCAATCGATATGATTATATTATTTTAATAATATTTTTTTAATTTCTCTAACAAACAATCGACTTGCTCAAGTAGTGTATCGGTGATAGAATTTATTGTTATTGTCAGTTTTTAAATGCAATGATTGTGATGACCTTATCAGTAGACAGTGTTCACTTTAAGTGCGTGTCGTTTCATATTTTTTTTACCGCAAAAAATGTATTTACACAATAAAATGATAGAACGTGACTTGTAAAACGCATTACTAAGTTATTAACTTCACGTCAGACCGGAAGAAATGTGACTTATCTACAACAAAGACATTTTATTGCTTTTTTATCGACTCAATATGTATATTTTGTATGGGAACGATCAAGGAAAATTATTGAATTATGTACACGTGTTTGATTATACAGCTGTAAAAATTAAAGCAAATATAAAAATTCGGTAGAATGAGGACGAATAACACAATACGCCCTTTTTACTTAAAATAACACGATGATCAGTATACGCCCTTATTCCACCTAGTCCTTCATATATTTATTGGATGACAATGCTTATACTAAGAAGTAGTCAGTAACCTTTACTGCATATTAATATACCAAGAATATGGTTAAGGATTTGATTAGTTTTTTTGTGGTTTTAAATATAAATTTGTAAAAATTATTAATCGCAAAAAAAATTACATGTTATATTATAATCTTGCTATAATATCAGTAATTTTCTCCATGTAGACTTAAAATTATTTGTGTATAGAATCAAAATGCGCATTCGCCGTGGTTTTATGAATGATTTTTCAATAAATAAGTACTTTAAATTATGATTATTTTAATCAGTAACTAGCTGGCTACATTATTAATATATTTTATTTAAAATTAAATAAACGATTAGCAAATTAATCTTGCGGTGAATGTTAAAAAAGCGCGTCCACCCGTTCGAATTAGTATGTATGGGACAATTCCATAATAATAATATATTTAATTGAAGATATTTTTTTTCTACGCGTTATTATAATCCTTGTAGTATTATTTGTGATATTGTTAATAACACAAAGGATATTAAAAATGAACAGGGTATTATCATTTTGTAAAAGGTGCGGGTTAACGTGAAGGGGAAACAACAGCCATCAAGATATATTTATATATACCGTGTCTACTAAACATAACCTCAAATTTAAAATAAAATAAATAAATATTATTATGACGAAACGACAAGTGTGATGCGGGCTCTTGCCAATAATATATTAAATAAAATAATAATAAAGTGTCCTAAGCGCAATCAATAACAATCAAATGTAATTAAACGTGTGTATACGGGAACAAACATTTGTATTAATTGGAATTATATTGATGTTATTGTTAATGTTGGGGATACAAGGTTTGTAGAATGTGTAATTTGTATTTAAAATAGTCTTTTAATCTATATGCTAATATTAAAATCAATAATTTTATAAGTTTGCACCTGCGATATGTGATACTTTTCTAGTTAACTTGTTGAAATATAAGGTTTAATTTGATTTGCGTTGGATTTATATATTATCGAATTTTTTATAGTATGTATAGATGCACTTTATGAAGTGATTTAATGAAGTTTAAAATTTAGAATATTATCTGAACAACCTTATATATAACATTATCATTAAAAATTTCCCAAAATCATAATAACTAAATAAATCGAGCAGTTACATAAATACGAACTCAAAATTGACTTAAATAAAACAACTATTATCCCATACATTATTTAAAAATATTAATAATAATGCTCATTAGCAGCACTTTCTATTTATGAAATAAATTGGTTAGGGGTTGGTCAATAATTTATTTGATAATTATTTTATTTCAATTGAAAAACGCAACTGATCGTGCGAACCTCATAAAGTGTGAAAACAAATTGGCTAGGAATAAATTTAGACTTGTTAATTTAAAATTGACTAAAAAGTATCACATTTTGAATATTGGGGAGTTTGAAGAAGGATATAATTAATTCTGAAATACAACGAATTAAGGTGATTGGTCAGAGCATAGTGTGTGTATTGTAGAAAATATATAGATATCGCATTGCATAAAAATAATTCGTGTTAAATAAACCCTTATTGTTGCATTCTTCTCTCTATTTCTATAAAGGCATAAGTGTGTCTCCCTCACTCAACACATTTCTAGTGACCACTGAGAGTGGTTGTGATAATATTGTAAACATGTTAAAGAAGTAGTGTTTGGTAAAAAGTGAGGCTAGACGTATTTGAGTGTATGTTTGAGTCCATATGACATTTAGTAACAATGCATTTACCCATTTTACTGTGAAATATAACTAGAGATATGAGATGTTTACAGTATAATGTTTGCCAGGTAACTCATGTTTTTGGCCACTTGAAGTAACCACGCATTTAGCCACTCTTATGTGTTATATCTATGAGAAAATGAGATACAAGTTGTGTGAATTGTGCAGACAAAGAGTGTAATTTTAAGGGGTCGTAAAGTTGTCGAGAAGAGAGTAAAGCGTTGTTTTATTTGTAAGGTGGTGTAACAGTTTACAGCCCTTACAGTGTTACATACGTATAATTGAGCCAAAACTAAATAAAGCGGCGATGCTGATGACGATGATGGGTCATAATGGAGGTCCCTCTGGTAATTAGGGTGTGATTAAAGCTGACAAACAGCAGTGAAATTGGAGTAAATTATCAGTAGTAAGTGTCTGACGGAATGTAACCTTGGCCTTATCGGATATAATTGATATGCAGTGCATTGGGATGACGACATGGACACCTTAGAAATGGATTCACATTAACATTCCCTCGATAAAATGTTATCTAACATGTCCGACTAATAATGTATTTGTATAGTTTTAAAGCAGAATCATGCAGCATCGGAAATTAGTCATAATGTATTGTACAAGGTCGAAACTATTATTCGGAAATGCCCGACCGACGATTATTATAACAGCCCACGTATTTCAATTATACATATAAACATGCTGTGTTTTTTATATTTTTAACTAGGCTCATTTTAATTCAAATTTAATAATAAGTATCTTGATGTTTTAATTATAATTTTTGCATGTGGTTACGCCATACTTCATGTGTCAACGTTTTTGACTACAATTAGAAATTTGCAAATTGTTTTGACTTCTGGGTGAAATTCCATAATTTAAAGAAATTTGTTTGGTGTTATTTCCACAATTCATTCATATTTATTTATCACTTTTGGAAAAATAAATCACCAGCCCTTTTCAAAAAAATATATTTGTATTATACAGAGTGGACTTGAAATAACTGAGAATATTTTAGGGAGTGGTAGGGTATCGTAAAAAAGTTAATAATTATATACAAAATAAAAAATAATAAATAATATTAATAGTGCTCTTGGAATATTGTGTCTGTTATACGTACTTAATGTTATTAATTATTATTTTTTTAAATGTAATATTTTTTTCGATTATTCTTACGATACTCTACCACCCCCTAAAATATTCTCAGTTATTTCAAGTCTACCCTGTATATTAAACTATTAATAAAAAATAAAAAAATATAATAAAAAGTCAGAAAAATATCAAATAAGCAGGTTACAAATAAATACCCGATTTTGTTGAAGTCTTTCGGTGGAATTTTGTGTTAATTTATTTATTTGTGTGTCGTTGATTTTAACTATTACTAGTTACACAGGTCACCGACTTAATAATCAGTGTTTACCTTACAATACAGGAAATCAGAGTAAACTTGGATCAAGACGATTAATCGTGATTTTATTAATATTATTCCCGATCTCCCAGTCGTAATAACCGATCAAATCAATTTGAATCAATGACCACAGTATTTTAGTACTAGTACTATTAGTAATTATAAGATTTTATTGTTGTTGTTGATTTATTAGTCAATTTCGCCATACATGATTTTAAATTGGTTTTGAGAAGGAAAGCTCGGTGTGAAGCCACGAGTCATTTGTATGGGATATCGGCGTATAATTAGCTGTTATTGCGGTTGATTTAACAATACTTTAAGATTGCACTTTAAACAAAATAATAAAATTGTGGTGGTAGACAAGGTGTGTCTCCTTGACATAGGTCGTGTTGTGTGCATCGTGCCGCCCCGCTACGCCCCACTACGCCCCGTGCCGCCCCGTGCCGCCCCGTGCAGCCCAACCCTACACATTATATCTTATTTTTAAACACACACACTGCCCCGCTTTGTATCCCCCATCACTAAATATTTGTACTTCAATACGATCTCGATTAACACAAATAATAATTACTATACATATCGCCTTCTCCAGCGTATAATATCGTAATTGCAAAAAAATGCTGTGTGCTTTTAAGTCTTTATGGAACTGAGCCACATATTACATGTATGAAATGCATGAAACTTCATAGGAAAATACAACAAAATATCGACTGCTCCAGCGTAAAATATCGTAATTGCAAAAAAATCTTATTAAAATAATATAATCATATCGATTGCTCCAGCGCATAATATCGTAAGTGTAAAAAAAAACTGTGTGCTTTTTAAGTCTTTATGGAACTGAGCCACATATTCTCTGTATGAAACGTCAAAAAATGTTGATTTTCAATCATTATTCAACCTATTAAGTGGGACTTTTTAGAATTAATAAAATAGTCTTATTTGACCGGCAACTAATGTAGATTCATCTATTATCTATAACACATTTCATGTCTCTGTCAATAGAAGGTATTCAATCGTAAATTGTTATATGTTATAAATAATAATTAACCCGAGTGACACGTGAAGATTGAATATGTGGCTCAGTTCCATAAAGAAGAGCACACAAATTTTTTTTTGCATTTACGATATTATACGCTGGAGCATATAATAGTTTCACTTTGGAATCGAAATGCGCGTGCGTACTACTTAATAAAAATGTTAAAATTAACTAATTTTATAGCAGAATAAATAGCTGTTGTGTTAATAAAGTAAAGTCTCGAATGCAATAAATGCGGTACAAGGCTGCCAGTCGGTGGTTATCATATTAATTTTGTCACAAGGTTTCATAAAGTGTTAAAAACACATCAATGATTTATTACTCTGTTTTTAAAATATACACAAACATGTTTTTTTATTACATAATTATTTAATTGAGTTTGCTGCTGGCGGAACTTCACGCGATAATATACCAGCGTAATAGCTCAGTATATTATTCAATCCTGATCGATCGTCTTGATCAAGGTTTACTCTGATTTTCTGTATTGTAAGGTAAATACTGATTATTAAGTCGGTGACCTGTGTAACTAGTAATAGTTAAGATCACCGACAGACAATTAATTAACACGTTGTTGTCTCTAAAAAACCCTATCACATAAGCTCCTTGGGGTGTAAAATATATATATATATATATATATATATATATATATATATATATATGTATATAGAAAATTGGGTTAAAAATCCCCCGACTTCCGCGATATTTTAGTTTTTTAAAAACTGTTGATTCGTTTTTATTGGGTGATTAACACTAAAAAGTACCTATCTACGAAAATTCAGTTAAATAATATATTAGTCATTTGTGTAAGGCTAGTAAATATTTACAAAGCATGGAAAAACTGAAATGCTCGTAACCGTTTGATTCATCGCTTGTTTGATTTAAATTTCCCTCAGACTGCTTGGTTCGCCATCTTGATATTTATCATATTTAATTCTTAATGCTCTTGACTATAGATAAATTTATATTTAAAACCACAAAAACATCAAATCCTAAACCATTAATATACAATATAGGTAATTTTACAAAAAAAAAATATTGTTCGAAATCGATAACAACTGGGTGAAATTGGTATGAAAATTGTTGAATTTGGTATGAATATTATTGAATTTGATATGAAAATATTTTTTTCATCCCTTTTGCATTGTATCCACATAATATAGCAGACGCTTATTTATTTATATATATATATATATATATATATATATATATATATATTGTAATTGGCATAGTTTTTCTAGATGAAAGACATGTGTTAGTCAGAATGCAGCTGCTCAAGTTCCCTTATTAATGGGTGTGTGTATTCCATAGAAGATCAACCCCACCAGCCAAGGAGATCGTCTTTCTATCTATTAATAGTGTCAGAGGCGCGTGTTTCAACCCCCCTGTATATAAGTGAATCACATATTGGGATGTTATTGTACATTACTATGTTATTACATTACAATGTATGCGAGTCTGTTGTTACTGAAGCGAAGAACCCTCTTCCTGAAGAATGCATTCATACAACTAATGACCAATATATTTATTTATGTGCGTTGTCATATCCGCCACTTTTTGCACGTGTCTTTGTCGAATCTTATATTGATAAATATAATTAAATGTATACGTAGGGGATATTTAATAATTTCATACTTTGGGTCATCCTTTAGTGCCAACATTTAGCAATAGTCTATCTTATCACAAAAAAACCTTAAAGGATGTGTTTATTACTTGAAGTTATGTTTGTAGAGAAAATATCAATCTTTAGATATGATTATGATTTGTCACATTACGATAATGAAGAAGCAGAGTGGAATAAAGGCTGAAAAAACTGATGAGAAAATTAAATATAATTGCATAGTTTTAGTAGGAACTGCCTTTTACAGAATTTTTTCCCATTCATAACCTACCTTGTAATTATTACTGAATTAATATAAAAAATGTATTAAGTAGATATGTTTGTAGAGAAAATAGAGAGTATGATTCGTCACTTTACAGGATCAAATCTGTTTATCTAATTGTTTAAAAACACTGGGTGGAATAAGGGCGTAGAAATCACAATTGCCCACTTTTATTGTAAATTAATACTGTTTATTTTTTTAAGTACTGTAATTGTTTTAAAAAAAACACTGGGTGGAATAAGGGCGTATATTGAACTTGTCAGTTTTGAGATAATAAGTTTTGATGTATTTATTGTTTTTACACAGATTAATAGAGGATATTGAGTTCGTTTACATAAATCAATTAATTGAAAAATGTCGTATCCATATTCTAGCTTTAAAAGAAATGTGGTCAAATTCTAAAAATAATAATTTTAATATATTAATATTATTCTGTTAAATTTTTTTTGCAGTTAAAAACCATTTTTTTATCCTCTTAGCCGACGTTTGCTTAGAACATATAAGGCCAATTCTATTTTTAATATCTCGTCTTTATTATGCAAATTATTTTACCATGCAAATAATCAGAAAATTCATATAAAATAATAAATGTATTCGTTGAATTGCTCCAGTGCCAAAATACAGACTAGTTTGACTTAACGAATATCACCAATCACAGCCGTTTTCGCTAAGTTAGTTCGCATCTGCGTTTTATATTTTCTCTACAAACATAACCAATGAAATAATGCCTGTTATATTATATTAAATAAATAATAATTTTAATTGTAAATATAAAAACTAATCATGCATATAAACGCATGCGTAGTGGAGAATATTTTTTTTATTAGGTTAGGTTAGTTCTCAATAATATTATCGTTGACTCCAAAAGTGTTGGAAATATTTTTAAGTCCTGAAAAAAAAAACTCCATTAAAAAATGTGTAGTTTTAAGTGTGCGTCTTTCAGCTTGAATCAGTTTGTTTGTCTCTCGTGCAAATTTTGTCAAACTGGACTTATTAAGCCGACAATATTAGAACCGCTTAACGGACGCCATTTTAGTTATTTGTATATTATTATAGAAAGCAGAAATATATTATAATGAGGACCGGTTTTCATAGTCATTGTTATGATGACAATATTGGAATATGTGCAGTGTTACAAAGTAGTGTTTAGTTCCCAGAATAATGAACACACGTGGCAGCACACACACGCATCCGCTGAATTCTGCTGAATTATTTCATTATTCAATAAGGGATGTGCTGTATTGGAAACGAGCAGGATATAAACCGAAATGATGGCCTCGTATCAAGTGAGCCGCCGCAAAAAATACCAGCCATGTGGTTATCATCAACCATGACTGCCATATACACTAAACTTAAACTCCACCATCAGATGTCACCAATATTTATAATTGGATCGTCGATATTTTGAGAATTTCACAAAAAAAAATGTTTTATCCCATTTCATATACAAATTCACCCACATTCATACCATATTCGCCCATTTTCATACCATATTCACCCATTTTCATACCATATTCACCCATTTTCCATACCATATTCAAGCATTTTCATACCAAATTCAAGCATTTTCTTATTAAATTCGCCCATTTAAAAATTCCATTAAAATAGAGATACATATTAGTTTAATAAGTGTATTGAAGAATATCGATGGGTAAAAATGTACGTGACACATTTTTTATGTCCAGTATTGCAAAAAAGTTTCAGACAATTTACGATTGCTTAAATTATGATGACTCGAAACTGTAAATATGTGGATTTTACCCATCGAGACTTTTAAAACTAGTATTTTTTTATATAGGCTTAGTTTGCTTTAGATTCGAATGAAAGTTCACTCTTATATGTATTTTTAATGCCAAACTAATATGTAAATAAATATTTTTTTTAAATAGATTTTTTTTACCCTAATTTGACTGTGTGAAGTCAATGCCCCGTGAAATACTTATATTGGGGTGATAATCTGATATTACATATATTAATTAATATTTTTTAAGAAGAATAAGCCCCTTATTGTTTTTATGGCTGAAATTTTCATGTATTTCCCATGTAATTCCAAGTTTTTGGAATCTGCTTAAAGATGTAAAAGCCTTCACATAACATTTTTTATTATTTCATATTGTTTCAATTAAAAATATATTTGGAAGAATTACACGAATTCCACTCGTTGAATCTTGATGATTTCCATTTGAAAGTGTATTAATTTATCTTAACCCCTTTCTGTATGAATGTTCAAATATGAACATAATTAATAGACTCGAAAATATTATAAATATTCTTTTGTCTCTGGTACCGTCAGTACCAAAAATTATTATTAATTTCGTAAATAATACTTCAGAAAAAATCATGCAAAAAGGGGTTAAGCCACAATATTTTTTTTTGATATGTATATTTTGGTGTTAATTCAAATCCAAGTCGTTTATGGCAAATTTGATGTCTAAATTTGCCCTACAATCCTACGAAATTATACAACACATATTATATTTTAATCTTTTGTTTTTATAATTAACTTATTAATTAAAATATAATATATATTTAGTTTTTATAAGTTAAAAAAGTGAAAATGAATTACGGAT